>JAVTVY010009399.1:0-43113 GCA_036873755.1 Hanleya hanleyi
TAATCCAAGTACCTCAGTTAAACATGTATTGTCCCCGTCATCCCAGCTCACTTTCTGCCACTGTATCCCATTCATGGTACTCTTTTTGAATAACTTCTTTTTCAGCATCACTCTTTCTGCATTAAATCTGACACATTTTAGTATTATGTGTTTACTATCTTCCACTTCTCCACAAGTTCTACACTTCTTTTCTTCCAAGTCCCTCTTCAGTCTACTTCGAGTTGCCAGTGACCCGACTCAAGCTTTTGCCAACTAAGAAAAATCTCCCATCCAGTCAACATAATTCTCACGCTTAGGAAATTCTTTGTTCCCATACACCTGGAGTGAGATCTTACTATTCACATCTTCCCTCCAGTTTCCTCCCATCCATCCTGAATTTTCAGGAATACTTCTTTTTTCCACTGTTTACTCCCATTTTCTATCATCGATAAATCAATATCATGCCGTCGTCTTATTATATCTAGTTCCTCAAACCATCCTGTGCGTTTGTTTATTCTGATTCCTTCCTTCCACACTACTTTAGCCCATCTGTCCTCATCCAGTAAACTAAGCCGTCCATAATAGTTTAGCTTCAATCTGCTAACTTTCTCCTCCATCCTTGTCCATCCAAGCTCCCCATAAATAGCTTCCGTTGCTGTCAGTCTGTTTACCCCTAGGATCCATCTGCCCACCTGGAGCTCCACCAAATTTAAAGCCTCTACCGTTTGCCTATCAAGCTCTACAATTTCCACTCCATATAAAATCCTGGGGATAGCTACTCTCTCCCAAAGTATTCTAGCACACATACTACGATTACAGGAGTTGCTACTTATAGACTTGATCAATCCGAGCATTTGTTTAGCCTTTCTGACCATTGACTGTTTTTGACTGACAAAAATACTTCCCTTCGTCCTCACTTTAACTCCCAAATACTTGGATTCGTCCACCTCTCCTATCTCCATATCATATTCTTCGCCTTCCTTCACATCAATTTTTCCTAGTTTCCATTTAGTATTACCATGTTTAACTTGTCCACTAACCATAACAGCACTCTTTATGGGACTATACAAGATCTTACGTTCAAAACCAAATATTCCTGCTATGTCAAGTAGAATCTGTAATTCCTTTCTCTTTTCTGCTAGTAACAGAATATCATCTGCGAAGAAGACCCCAGGCATAATTTGTTTTCCTATCTTAATGCCCACCCCTGATGCTAATAACCGCCTCCCTAACTCTGCGAGGTACAGGGCGAATAATAATGGAGACAAAACACAACCCTGTTTCAATCCTTCTTTTAGCTCTATGAAATCTGTCTCAACATCCCCGAAGCCTACCTTGAATTTGACTTCTTTATATAAACTTTTAACTATATTCAAAATCTTGCCACTATAACCTAACCCTTGTAGAACTGCCCATAGTGCTTCTCTCCATACTCTGTCATGTGCTTTTCTTATGTCTATGAATCCCAAGCAAATGCCCTGGTGTATAGCCCTCCTCTGTTCTAGTATTTGTGTCAATATAAAGAGGTTATCCTGACACATTCTATCCCTCCTAAATCCGGCTTGAACTTCCCCCAGTAAACCCCTGGATTCTACATCTCTCTGAAGTCTGTTACCTAAGATCCTTACAAACACTTTCCCAACATTGCTGGTCACGGTTATCCCCCTGTAATTGTCTAGTAACTTTTTATCTCCTCTCTTATGTAACAGGGTCATCCTAGCTACTTTCCATACCATCGGAATCGTTTCATCGTTCCATATTCTACATAGGAGTATATAGAGACACTCTACTAACCGCTCACCACCCTCTTTCAGAAACTCATTTGGGATGTTATCCATTCCCATAGCTTTTGATCGCTTTAGCTGTTTGATAATCATCTCTAATTCCTCTATTTCAGGTTCAGCTAGAATGGATTCCATCTGTATATGTTCATCGTTCAAACATTTTTTCTCTTCCTGTCTTATATTCTCTAATATAACTTCATCTGCTGCTCTATGTTCATGCTCCCTGCTCACCTCCTCCCATTTTGTTTCCACCATTTCCTTAATATATGCCTTGCTCGTTGTCACCCCTTGAGTTGTTTTTAATGCCCCTGTTACCACCGGCTTGTTCCCTTCATTCACAAATCTCCAAAATGTTCTACTCCCTTCCTTACCTTCCCGCTCGATTCTACAAATTACCTCTTGATTACGTATTCTTGTAATCTCACATGATAGGTCTTTACCTGTTTTCTTGTCCGTTCATATTCAGTTCTAGCCCTCTCCACTATCTCTTTCGTTTTACCACTCCCGCACAAAGATACTATTTTTAATTCCTGACGAGCTGCACGTCTTTCCAGTCTTGCCCGCCTTAGGTCACTGTTTCCTCGTCTTTTCCCAAATGTACACTTCACCCATGGGATATTCTGTCGTGCAGCATCTATTAACCTTTTGTTAAACATTTCAACCATCATTTCTACCACACCCTGTTCACCCCCAGTTACCAGTTTCTCTATCTCCGTTTCCCAGTCCAAGAATTCGTATTCAACATTCATCCGAAACTTTTCCCAGTTTGTTTCTTCATTGATAACCCATCTATACTGCATCTTTTGCTTCCCATACTCCTTCTGTATATTTTGTGACATTTTCATCATAACCCAGTTATGGTCACTACCTATATCATAGTTATAGTCATCATCCACAACCATGAATTCGACGTTTCCCAACTCCTGTTCACTTATCAGAATATAATCTACCACTGTTTTCAATTCTCCACTCTCCCTTGTCCAAATCCCTGAACATTTGTTGGATCTATTTACAATGTATAGCTCCTGACTTGCTTCGAGGTCCAATATTCTTTTCCCATTCAAATTCTTTCCTGCTTTGTTACCCGGAATCCCCTCTCCCACTTTGTTTCCTATATGTCCATTCAAATCACCCAACAAAATGATCCTATACCCCATTTCTTCCAATCTTGCAATTTGTGCTGTTACTAAATCATAGAGTCGGTCATTCCAAGATCTCTCCACATCTTGCTGTGCTGCATACATCACACCCACTGCATATTTCCCACCAAAATCCCCGGATACCCACAGTATTTCATTGATAATTTCACCCCATTCCTCTCCTTCCTTGCTTAACCCCATATCTTCCATCGTTATCTCATACCCCTGTCTTTTCTTTTGTACCGCCACTGCCACACCACCCCCTCGCTTATCCCCCTTCGTCCTTCTGCCCTCAAATAACCTGTACACCGCCATTAACCAACCCAGTTTCGCTGACCCTCTACACAAGTGGGTTTCAGCCATGCCGACTACATCTAGATTTGCAGTCTCTGCAATCTCACATACTTCTCCTAATTTCCCATATAAACCTGCTACCTGATCAATCTTCCCGATCCCATTTATGTTCACAAAACCCATTGTCCAGCAGGTCTTAGATTTCCTCGTCCGGGCCCTTCTTGTTCTACCATACCTCTTTTTTTACTCCTCAGCCCTACGGGCTCAGGAGTATTGTTGTGGCCCTGGGGATGTGCCTGTCCGTCTGTCCGAGCCGTATCTCGATAACCATTTCTAGGAAGTTCATGAAACTTACAGGTTATGATCCTTTTATTTTTTACTTTTTATATTCTCTAATGGACGACGGCTGGATTATGAATGACGGACTAGACGCTTGTAATTTGAGACTTTCAGGTCTAACCGGTCGCTTACTAGCTTGTAGCCAATCAAGAGCTCCATAGTAAAGTTGTATTTCAGCCATTGGTTCAGTGTAGTGAATGACTGGTCATTGGTTTGGTCTAGAAGTCTATATTCCTCTGCATATTCAGTAGTACGGTATTGCCAGACTAATTGTCGTATCCCTACGCTGTTGAGAAAAAAAATAGTCCGACTTTAAAACTGTGAAAATCGACTTGTTATTTCGTCTAAAAGTTCTCAGAATGGATTTGAACGATAATAAACGCCTGTTTTATCGGAAAACGGCAACTTGTACTTTGTCTTGTAACAGAATTGTAGGAACCTGTGAGATTCTGTCAAAAACGAAAGCAGTCAAAAACGAAAGTAGTGCCCATGTGTTTGTGCTTCCTGCCAACACATCCGATGATGGAGTTGAGTTTTCAGTTGTAAAATGAACTGTGGTCGTCGGCCAGTACAAGCGGTGTCTCGCATAACAAGTCCTCTAAAATATACTTCATGGAAGATAGCAAAAGGTATGGCCAACCCAATAAATCAATGCACACATCATCGTCGTTGTTGTTGTTGTTGTTGCACTGACGCTAATGCATTACCAACGGAGATTCGTCAGGGCACTTTCTATCTCACATTATGATGGGATGTGATTTTCGGCTATCGGAGCCAGTTTTTCTTAGAGAAGTGAAATTCTCCACAGTATCCATATGTAATTTGTGCATTTTTATTCTGAAATTTGAAGGAAATCTGTTCAGGATCAAAGAAAATCTCCAATACCTCACGTGGGTTTTTTTTTTTTTTCAAAGCACAATGACGTTGGGCTTGCAATGTTGTAACATTGTGACTAGGCACTATGAAAATAACATGTGAGATATTGGAGGTTTGTTTTGATTCTGAATAGATTTCCTTCGAATTTCAGAATAAAAATGCACAAATTACATAGAGATACTGTGGGGAATTTCACTTCTCTGAGATGAATCAGCTCCGATATTTAGCCGGAAATCCCATCCCATGGTGATACAGCTCAGTAACTCTAGCCGGTTGTAGTTATTTCTTTCATCCCATGGGCCATGTGTAACATTTAAAAAAATTATATTTTTTTTCTTAAAAAAAAACAGGGATTGAATTGTGAATAATATTGTGAATATTTTTTAATAATAATTGTTTGTTTCGTGTTAACATCAACTGCTGGACAGGATATGGGGCAACAGATAAACAGAGGACAAATGAACAAAAGACCCGTCCGACACTTAGTTTCAGGCCAGGGCAATAAGATCACAACTGTACATGTTTTTTCTCTCCCTGTAGATATGCGGATACCTTGTCACTTTTTATACCCCTGTACATAGTTAAGGGTATACTGGATTCCGACTGTCTGTCCGTCCGTGTGTCAGTGTATCCATCCATTCATCTGTCTGAGTTGTGGCTTGGGTTTGCTTTTCGCATGCCATAACTCACTGCTATTTATCCAAACTTCTACACCCTTAAAAACATCTTGGTCTAGACTGTTAAGGGGCTGAGGAGTTGTAGCACCGCTGGTGCCTCATGTCTTATCTTACTCCTCTCCCCACCCTCCCTCCCAGGGCCCTGATCTAGTTTAAATGCACCCTGGACGTTGTTTCTGATTTAATTGCACAAGCCAGCTCCCTGACAAAATACACCAGTCCATCTCCACATACATCTAAGTGTAATCCATCCTTAAATCTCCCTCTCTCTCTGACAGGACTTTCATCTTTCCAAAAGTACCTATGATCACAAAAGCCCCATCCCATTCTTTCGCTGTAATTTCTAAGTCATCATTCAACTGGTTGATCAAACAATTGGTGGCTTCACCATCCCGCGTTCTCGGCAGTATCCCTGATATTACTCTTGGTAATTCCCCATATAGTTCCTCGGCCAGTTTCATTATCTCCCATGTTTCTCTCGTTATATATTCTTTCGCTACTGTCCCATTTTTGACATAGTTTGTCCCGGCATGAAACACTAGACAAGATAACTCATCCTCTCTCACTAACTCATCCACTAACTGTTGGAGGTTCGCACGTATCTGTTCAACATTGAACCCAGACAAGCTGTTCACCCGTACACTGCAGCCGTTTCCAAGCATAGCTTGTAGCCCCTGTTGTATAGGTCGCACAATCGAATCCCCTACTACAGCCACCACCTTACATCTTGTATTTTTTCCTTTGAATGCATATGCGTACCCATTTCCTGTGTATACAAAATTCGTCCAATATCGTGCCCCTCCTGGTTCCCTACTTCATCTCCAACCTGGCACATGTGTATACTCCCATCTATATTTGAGATCTCCACCCCTTTTTCTACTCCTGTGACATCATTCTCCATATTTCTGATGTTCGACACGGGTTCCGCTCTGTCGTCCACCTGTTTAACTATTCCATCCCTCTCTCTCTCTGCTTTTTCCTCCTCTCCTCTCCTGTCTTTCTTCTCCCCCTCACCCGTTTCCCTAGACACCCGTATATCTCTACTAACCTCACATATAGCTGGGACATTGATCCCCCAAGACTGTGCCAAATGATTTGGGCTAGTTTGTTTATGCATATCTTCATTATTCACCTCCCATTGTTCAATACCTCTAATCTCCATTGTATTTGTCCCCATTTCTCTTATCCTGTTTAATGGTATATGCCTTTCACCTTTCTCATCAATTCTTTCCCTCACCCTATCCACAATATTCTGTCCAGTGATTTCTTGTATAATTTCCATTAATGCCTCTGTCAGCAAATGTGATTTTTTTCTCCTTTTTCTTAAGTTCTTTTATCTCGTCTTCCATGCATGTTACTCGACATTTGACACAGATCATCTCCCACTCGCCCGCCCTTTCCAATAATGCTTCTTCACCTATCATATACATATCTGATCCACACACTGCGCATGAAATTCCTGAAACTTCTACATCAGGCCCTGCCTGTATTAACCCCTGCATTATGTTTATACGTCCATCTTCCATTTCCTCCAACCATCTAGTATCAGAATCTGTATCTATCTTCTCATAATCCATTCTTATTTTTGTTCTTACAATTTAATATAAGAAGGACCTCCCAGTAAAGTCACACTTTTGGGTTGATTTGTTCTTTCAACATAAACTGTAGCCAGCAGGGCTAAATTCTACACCCAGATGACCTTAAGATGGAATGTTCTCCTGTTTAATGACCAACTCTGTGTCCAGCCCAGGACACTAATCACCAGCAGTTTGGCCCCCCAACATGTCTGCTTTCCCCATTAACAGGCTACTGAGGCAATAAATTTATCCTCACCAACCACTGAGATAATAATATTTTGCCTTTCCCAGGGGTCGACCAAAGAGTTTTTGTCTCTGAACTTTTCACTCAAGATGTAAGAGGCACCAGTTTGACCATAAAATCACTCCAAACGTTTAACGACTTCCTTCTCTTGGAGCAGATCAAGATATCAGCCCTTTCAATATGTGAAGGTCTACATTTCCCAAATTCCTACCAGATATCTACTCAGTCAATATACCTTCATCTCCAGGATGAGTCAATTCAATTTCTACATTAATATCAGATACAATTTGATTCCTATTCTAATCTTCTAATTTTTAGATATGCAACCTTTGATGCCTCGTGAACTTAATGTGATCAATATCCCTATTTATCAGGCCCTATTGATTTTTTTATCATACTGGTACAGGTTTTCTGTCCCCTATCAATAAAATTCCCATGAATTAGGGAGAGAAACACATGACTAACCAGATAATCAGCTATGAGGCACAAGCTGATGGATCAGATTTCTTCAGGCAATCTGTAACTTAAACTCTCTGTAGTACTGGTATGGTACTTAAAACTCCCACTCAATTTTGAAAACTAAATTCAGACAAATAAAGATCTAAATGGATACAAGACTCTTAAAAAGTATGCCTGTCACATCTGGTTTCTCTGATTGGGCGGTAATCTTGACGGCCATCTTTAATTTATGCAAAATCTTTAATGATGTTTATCTCTGATACCATTTAAGTGTTCTATATTAAATTTGGTTTACAGCATTGATGTATGAAGAGACTTGCATTAATGAATAATCACATCAGTTCCTCTGAGGGGCGGGAAGGATGGGCGGCCATCTTTAATTTATGCAAAATCATTAATGACCTCTATCTCTGATACTGTTCAAATGCTCAATGTAAAATTTGGTATACATCATCGATGCATCAAGAGATTTATGCAATGAATACCCGTTTCTCTGATTGAATGGTAACCTTAGGGGTCATTTCTAATAGCAAAATTGTTAATGCTCTGTATATTTGTCACTTGAGTGCTTGGTGTTCCTGACATCTTGGTTCAAATTGAATACATTATGAATGAACCCAGAGCCGAGGGGTTTTCAGATGCGCAGCTTCGTATTGGCTTTGTCATATACATTTAAGCATGCATGTTTTAATAAATCGAAAATATGACACCTTAAACTAAATATTTTCAAAGGCAGCATATCTACCATGACATTACATTGAATATCCTTCTGATTACAAAAGTCATGCTGAATAGTAGAATACGAAGAAGCCAAAAACTGACGCAAGCCGCATTTCAAACACCTGTTGGCGCTGTTTTAGTTGCTCCTGTGTAAACGCCATGAGATCGTGTACAGTAAATCGACAAAGTGTACAATTGTTTACGAACAATCAAATATTTCATCAGTTTTCAATAATATTCCCTCAACGTGACTTGAAATACATATGCGTGAATTGTGATATGTTAATTTCGGATTTAATACTTCATTGTGTAAACGACGACACCTCGGGTTATACTAATACCGTAACTAAAAAAACGTCAATGATAAAAGACCGCAGAGCTTTAAAACGTACGTTTACGGCTAAATTTTCATATTATCTCCATTGTGATCATATGTTCGTTATATATTGTAGATACAAGCGTCTAGCGCTAGTACGTCATTCAATATTCAGTCAGCGGCCATTAAATAATTTCCGCGTCCATAATCCAAAGACCTAATTCATATAACAGCATTAGCACCAATTTAAATAATAAAAAAACATAGTCTACATAAACATAGACTAGTTTCCTGCAAGAGACAAGCGGTCTTCAGTGACAAGACATCATGATGTTCCAAAAGTATCAAATTCGTATCGCTGATGCTGATATGAATTCTTGCTGTGGTTAATGCACGCTTATCGATAAGTCACATCACAGATATTTTATATAGACTTGATGTATTTGTTAGACATTGACGAGTGCGTGGAGCATCCGGGCGTGTGTACCAATGGGAACTGTCTCAACCTGGTAGGAAGTTTCTCTTGTATCTGTCTAAATGGCTTCAAGTTGACTGCAAACAGAGATTCCTGTATCGGTGAGCAATTTGTCGATCTAAATTTATGCCGAATAACTTGTGAATATATGACATCAACATTCCATAACGGATTGCATATTGTTCGACCCCTATCTTGTAAAATTTTTACGACCATCAGGCCAGTACAGATTCTCGGGTCCCATATGATAATTGAATGCTTTATTTACTTATCACAGTGGCCCTGTGAATATCCTGGTTTAGTTTCATCTTTTTTGGTTTTAGCAGTGTCCGGACTAAACTTATCGAAAATTACAATAAAATGCAATAGAAGAATTGGACTAGATCTGTTGAATTCCGAACATACGGGTTTCACAAACCTGGCTACTGCATGTGTTAATGACTTCTAAAACATTATCTGATTGTCGCTTAAGTAAAATGTCCGCTATTGCAGATATAAATGAGTGCGAGGTGAGGCCAGGCTTTTGTCGGAATGGCTCATGTGAGAACTACCCTGGAGGATATAGATGTATATGTCATACAGGCTACACAATCACCGAAAATGGAGACTGCCACGGTGAGTTTGCTTCAGCACAACAATCATGTTGCTCACACAGCTAAATGGGTGTAAATGTACACCCCATACATGTAACTTACATGTAAAAGTAAGAAGTCAGCAACTAATAGATGGGTTGTTTTCTTTGTTTCAGACATTGATGAGTGTAGGTCACTGATTGGTATCTGTCAGAACGGTCGCTGTCGAAACACACAGGGAGGCTTTACCTGTGATTGTCAGCCAGGCTACAAAATATCAGCCGATCGAAAAAAGTGCATAGGTGAGGAATTATGCGTGTATCAGTACATACCTATATGGAAATTGTTAACTATGAAGAAACTGTCCTGCTCATATTTCTAAGTCCTTAGCGTCAAATGCTATAGTCCATATGCAGCCGCCGCCCATAAAGTATTTTCGCGTTCATTTTAATTGATCACCATTGCTTAATTACTGCCATATCTCAAGAAGGATATAGTTACTGAACTTGATAATGGTAATGTGATTCTGTTCACATTGATTTTGGTGTATTGTGAGTATCATCATGCACGTAAATCTGCTCTTGTGTTTTCTCATTACCACCGTATATTAAGAATGGCTATGCCTAGAGGATCCTTCAACTTAAACAACACATACATGTGGATGCGGAACAGAATCATGTTGAAGATGAATATCGCCAGTTGTGTTTGTCACTAATCGCATGTTCCCCAACCAATACCCTTTTTGAATCAACCGTAGGCTTAGGGGTTTTCAGCGTATTGCGCGGTTCATATTAGTTATTCATGCTTTCCTTGTGACTTTTCTAGAGACTGTTTTCTGTTGTCTACAGATATTAATGAGTGTCTTGAAGTTGATGGTATCTGCCAGCATGGTTCATGTCAGAATATGGAAGGACAATTCCTATGTAACTGTTTTGACGGTTATACCGTGGGACCGTCATCACGGGAGTGTATTGGTGAGTAAACCTGGTATTCTATCCGACAACACTTATAAAATGATAAAATCTTTGTGTTCACTGTCCTCACGTAAGCGCCGAAACCTTAGACTTTTCTCTGGACTGCTAGCTACCAATTGGCACCAAGGCCATTAAACAATCTTGAAAACCAGTTTAATCACAGATGTACGTGCGTATGTTGAAGCCCCTTGGGCTCTTTGTATTAAATAGCAGCAGTACAACCCACAAGTGGAGCCTTTTCATCCCTATATTCAGGGTAGGGATGGGGGTGGGGAAATGGAGCGAAAATGGGAAATATTCTTGAGGTTCCTTTCCAAGGCATTTATATGGTTGCCTTTTGACTGGAAGTGAATACGATTCAATTTTTGGGTGTACCCCAATCATAATCTCTAGACCAGGCCCCCCCCCCCCTCCCCGCTCCCCGCTCCTCTATCCACGGTTAATCTGACAGGCCCACCTTGATCAGATATATTCCACTCTGAAACGGCTAGTAATGCACATAATTGATCAAATTTTTTTTAACTTTTATCATATTTTGAGTTATGTGGATGATATTGATAGGAAATTCAGCATATTTTGAACAATTCTCAAAATTTCCATGTTATATACAGCCCGAAATATGGTGTTGGCCCAACACCCTTGTTGGTGTTGAGAGCTGTTCAATATCATAATGTGGTGTTGAGGAATAGAACCTTGAATTGACAAGTGTTCGGGACATGAGTTATGTGACACTTGTCACCAGATCGAATCTCAGATCCGACATACAGACATTTATTACTTTTAAAGATACGATAGGCAGTGCTCCAAACCTCAATTATAATGATTTTTGTTTTATTTCGGAGCAGACATCAACGAGTGTAGAACAGAAGCCGGTATTTGCCGCCATGGTCAGTGTCAGAATACAGACGGAGGTTTTGAATGTTTCTGTCTCCCTGGGTATGTCTTGACTCGCAGTGGAAGAGAGTGTATGGGTGAGTAGATCTCTGGAAAAGGCAAACAAGCTATCTACGAATGTTTCCCCCGTTTGACCCGTTTGTTCTGTCTAACAGCCCCATAGATCCTCGATTTCCATCAGATAACTCGATAGGGATATCACATCATTGCTCTTGGATATTTGTGTCTAATGCCGCCCAAGTCTGTTCTAGGCGCCGTGTGGTCATGCCATTCAAGATGCCCACATGAACAGGTAGTGTAAAAGCGTGGCGGGGATACAAATCACCATAAGGATCATTTTGGTTCTTGTGATGTTTTAGATATGCAGTCAGAATACTGGCCTGTGATGTCATATGACTTCTTGTCAGTACTCCGACATCTTTTCTCACCACCTTTATATGATGCATATGTTGCTTTTAACTTCTTCATATCACAGTTTCGGTACGGTCAGGATTAGAAGAAACTCTGGTGTGACACTACATTTCCTAACGCATGTAGATATATGATTGCTCTAAGCAAAGGTAATGTTGTAAACTATATATATATATTGTGATGACTGTATTGAATTTTAATATGGAGCTCAGTGTCCAGGTTAATTATATCATTTTCTTAAAAAACGTATCCTTTCAGATATGAGGAAAGGTTTCTGTTATCAGCGCTTCCAGAGTGGGGTTTGTCTTCAGCCTTTGGAATATAACATTACCAAATCAGCCTGTTGCTGTACGAGAGGGAAGGCCTGGGGAGGAGACCCATGTGAAGTTTGTCCAGAGAAGGGAGAAGGTATTAGCCAACATGTTAGCTACCAACATGGCCATGGATCAAGCAACCATCAGAAATGATTAAAGTGAACGTAAAGGCTGCGACAACACACGCACTGTGTGGAAGAACTATATTAAAAGTATCATTTGGCAGCAACAAATATTTTTGTGATTTTTTCCCTTCCAAAAAAAAAATTCCGAACACGGGAATTATTGACTGATGCAACAAGCGACTGGAGTCGGCCATATTAGTTTATTGATAGCCTTGCGCCAATGAAAACGCTTGTATGGAGCACGTGATATTTTCCTGTGACGTAGTATCACTTTGTTTTGGCATCGCTGTAGCACGAATTGTAATTGCGGAGGTGGAGAGCTCGGCTGTTTCAAGCGTGTTTTGACTGTGTTGCGTGTCTCCAGCAAGTGTTTACTGACCTGAAACGTTCCATGAACTACTCACTACTTTCGTCGACATCGGAGCGTTTTGGTTCAAACTGGTAACCCTGTAAACCTTCATTTGTCTCTTCGTCAGAACTTGAAGTCAGGCTAGCCGCCCTCGTACGTCGCTATGTTTACATGCTTTCTACGCTTTCTAACTCCACGAACTAGAGAGCTCCGAAGTGATACAACGTCACTGCTCTGATGTGAGATAGCCAGCATGGCGGCAGCCGGGGAACAATAATACAACGGAGATAATTTCGTTCCTACTCGGTGCAAAAAAATCCCCAAAAATATTCGTTGCTGCTATTTCAGTATTTCAATGTAGCTCTTTCCCACAGAGTGCATGTTGCCTCAGCCTTTACGTTCACTTTAAAGACAATTTTGTTCTCACAACAAACACGGTTATGGCTGGCTAAATGCTCAACATAGGATATCGGATCAAAAACACAGGTTTACCCAGTCGAAAACCTTGGATTATCGAACTGATATCCCTAAGATATTCAGTGAAAGCCGTGCGAGTTCTACCAATAAGCCAGTATTCGATTTTAGTTTGATTTCCATATTTTTGTGCTGAAATCGTCAGTTTTTCTCGATATGGGATGAGCGTCTTGGATGCTCATCCATTAACATCACAGGAGTTCTTTGTATGAGCTGATCTGTCATCACAGCTCCCCAGCTAGCGTAACTACTTCCGCTTAAGCCGGATCTAGGGACCTTGTGATACTTCAGTCTTCACATAAACATCTGCAATGAAAGCGCGGCTGATATACTAAGGTTACGTCCGAGAATCCACTGTATTCTCGGGTCTGCATATGAAGTGCCGAGGGAAACTTTCCTGTGAAGGCAAAGTTTCTCGACTACGAGATTTACGACTGGTCTTTCTTCTAGTGACATTTTACTTGTCGTGTGACCCAACAAACCAAAGGAATAACACATACCAACAAGCCAAAGGAATAACACATATTACCCATGTTAACGAGCTCGTATTCGGTATTTTAGTGATTTTAATTCCAGAATGCAAGATTTTCGACTTGATAACCCTGGGTTTTCGATTCGATATCGTACTAATATGTTATTACCTCTCGGCCAAATTTGTCCAAGAGGTATTGTCATCGCCAGTGTCGTCCATCTGTTCGTCCGCCTGTCCATGATCCTTGTTATCACAATATCCGAATGGTTATAGCCAGGCTTTTCAAATTCATGCCACATATGGTGCTGGCAATGGCCCAGAAAATAATGACCGACCTTGATCCATTTTGTCTTGGTCAAATTATTCTTTTACATAATGTCGTTAACCCAATATTTCTTGAGGGATCGTACCCAGCTTTCTAAATTCAGGTCATAGCTGTATCTGGCTAATGGCAGAAGCTTATTTAATATGATGGAAGTTTGACTTATGTTTTTCAAGGTAAAATTTGATGTTAAAAGTAGATTTAATGTTGTTAGCTACCTCTTGGACAAGCTTCTCAAATTTATACCATACATGTACCCTAACAATGTACTACCAGCCTATCCAAATGACCCGCCTTGGCCTATTCCCTCAAGATAATAAAATATGTTAGCTCTACCTGCATGCATTGCTTTGAACAAATATCTAGGAAGGTTGGAGGTTCTCTTTCAAAATCACACAGATGCATAGTCTCATTGACCACAATCTTTAGAGCTAGTTCTTCTACATTTACCCCACAGATGCAGATCTGCTTATTGATCACAACACTATTGAAGTTTGTCTGCCCATCATTGATTCTATCACAATATGAGGATCTTAAATCATAGCCCAGGTGTCCATACAACCTACACATGGTATACGTATATGAATAAATGGGCTATAATCGAACTTTCTCTGAATCCCAACAGCCGAAGGATTTTGGCCCAACTGAATTATATTCTAAACAATTGGACATTTGAGAGAGAGAGAGAAATTTAACGTCGTGTTCAGCAATATTTCAGTTTGATAGCGACTGGACAGTTGGCCTTTCGTACATGGTGCTACATGAACTATTACTAATGTACACTTGCGGTTACACCGGCGTCAATGACGGGGGCGGGGAGGGAGAGTGGGGGTGGAGTAAACACGAAAACCAAATCGTATGAAGTTCTAACTTGTATACCCTTTGTACATTGGTGTATTTTCAGAAAGCTACGGTGTTCTCTGTCCAGGTGGTCCTGGACACATAATGACACCTAACGGAGAGACTATGGAAGGTATGAAAAACACACAGTTGTTGGCTGCTGGGAAGAGGGCAGCTCCATGATATCGGTTCAAGACACTTTAATTGTCCTTGTACTAAATTTAAACTCCTGTAATGTCCAAATTTGAATGTCGAAAAGTTGTAAATGAAAGAGTCGAAATCAAAAGGATTTGTAATATAGAAAGCTGTATACAACACCCACCTGGATACTATATTTATATGATGCTTTCATAACGGTTTCAATAACTGATTAGCATTAATTTCATGCCCCGAAAAACGAAACTAACGTGGGCAGTTCAAATCTGTGATGAACGAAATTCTATTACATGATTGACAGACTCAATGAATGCCCATCCATTTTGTCTTCTGTGTCTGAACTATTGAGAAATTTTACTTGTTCCTATGAATTAATATTTGATCTCTGCCAGTTCTACATTTGTCATCTTTCAGATGTGAATGAATGTTTCATGTGGCTCGAGCTGTGTATGAATGGGCTGTGTATAAACACTGACGGCTCCTACCGATGTGAATGTCTGCCAGGGTACATTCTCAGCGCCGCCAATGAGTGTGTAGGTTGGTAGCCTAACCAAGCTTAAATTCATATCGAACTACTACTTAGCTAACGTAGTAGTAGTAGTAGTGCATTGCGTCTTTTATGTTTGATGATAAAAAATATGTATAAATATATATAGATTTTATATTTCAGTCTTGGATAGCTTTGACACAGCTCTATTTGGAAATATTGTATTGATTATTCATATAGACCTTGAACTGTGCTGGAGATCATATTTGTCAGCTATAAGAGCTGGCGCAGAGTTAGACACTTTTGAATGTTAATTAAACGTTGCAGATGAGGATGAATGTGCCGTGGGTAACGTATGTGGGAATGGTACCTGCTACAATGTTGAAGGGGGATTCCAGTGCACATGTAATGCGGGGTTTTCCCCAGGCATGAAGGAGACTTGCGAAGGTGAGATGCCATCTTCACTTTTATTCTTGGAAATATGTGAAAAATTGTTTTTTAGTACAGCTGAAATTCTAGTGTTCACTATTTTAACCATGGTGGCATTTCAATCACACCTAAACGCAAACTTACTTTTCATCAATTTCAATGTAGTTTTGTAAATAATAAAGTCTATTTTCGAGAAGAATGCACAAACCACTTCAATTTTTCTTGTAACCTTGAGCGTGCAGCCGAACAGAAAATATTGCCTCCAAGGATAAGCGAGTTTATCAGACAGTTATGCTAAGAAACCCTTTTAATTGACCCTATGACATTCTTAAGGTATTAAAAATATATATATATTTTAATTATTTTGCTAGACATAAATGAGTGTTTGGGACCAGCCAACAACTGTGCATTCCGCTGTGCGAACCTGCCAGGAACATTCCGCTGTATTTGTCCAATGGGCTACAAGATAGCTGCGGATGGTATCCATTGCGAAGGTACAATTATTATATTATTTTTAACACGAATTTATAACCCGTCTTCCGGACTGAAATGACCCGTTAGACCCTCTCCTGCTATCTGGGCTCTGCGTCGGTATCACCTTAGACATCTTCAAATGACTCTCCTCTATCCCACAACCTTCGGACCAAAACAGGTTCCTGGTTCTCAATGGACGTTTGATGTCCTTTCTAATTTCCACACAGGTTCCCCAGTTATCCCACAGCTCCCCTGACAAAGTTTCACACAATTATTGCCAAAACTGTGGCCATGCGGGACGGAACAAAGATCATTTTCCCGGTCACCAGTGAGTGTTAAATGCCCTTTCAACTCACACTCTTCTTTCACTTCTGAGATCCCCAAGCGCATTTTAATGAAGACAAATTGATCCAGACATTTTACTGTGTTTACATGTACATTTTGTGATCCCGGTTCCCAGTGAGTGTTAACCCTATGTATCTTGGGCTTTTTGGGACCTGTCCACGTCTTGGGGGGAGGGGGGGGACTTAATATATTTCTTACCCGTTGAGCTAGGGGGCTGAAACTTACCATGCTATACCCTTTGGCCAAGCTCTACCACATGATGGGGAAAAAATCCTAGATGGTCGCTTTGATGACGTCACAGTGCCGTAATCAGGCATTTTTCGTCGATTTTTTGGTCAGATTGTTGCGAATTTTTTATTTATGTGTTTTCTTTGCAAAACTGCATGCTAAATTAGTAAATAATAGTCTTATGCGAAATAAAAGAGATTTTCCACAATTTTCCTTGAAGAAAAGCAGGAATTTTGAAGAAATGACGAAAACATAACTTTTCTGGTACCCCACATTGCCGCCATCGTTAATTTTCGCAAATAGGCTCAAAATTACCCCAATTTGATAAACTCTAAAGTTGCGGAGGATCAGCTTTCATTTTTTACCCTCGGCCAAAATTTGGCAGGAGGGTATTGTCATCATGTACATCCGTCCGTTCGTCCGTCACCGCTTTCTCGTTACCAAGATATCTTTAGAACGACTTATCCTAGGCGAATTTTATAATTTATGTGAAACCATTATCTTGAGCACCTCGAATACCATTTCGCTGTTCAGTGTGAAACTTGGTATAGATCGTCGATACATCAAGAAACTGTTAAGGAGTGACCGAACCAGTTTCCCTGATTGGGTGGAAACCTTGGCGGCCATTTTTAATTTATGCAAAATCTTTAATGATGTATATCTCTGATACCATTTGAGTATTCTATACAAAACTTGGTATACAGCATCAATGTATCTAGAAACTTGCAATGAATAACCACATCAGTTCCTCTGAGGATGAGCGGGCAGCTTTAATTTATGTAGAATCGTTAAAGATCTCGATCTCTGATACCGTTCAAGTGCTTGATGTAAAATTTTGGTATACATTATCGATGCATCAAGAGACTTACAATGTATGACATAACTGGTTTCTCTGAATAGGTGGAAACTTGATTACCATCTTTAATTTATGCAAAATCTATAACTCTGGTACTGTTCAAGTGTTTGATGCAAGACTTTGTATACCTCATCAATACATCAGGAGACTAACAAAGAATGACAGAACCGTTTTCTCTGATTGGATGGAAACCTTGGCAGCCATTTTTAATTTATGTAAAATCATTGATGGTCTACATTTCCTTTGATACTGTTCAAGTGTTCAATATGCTTCATCGATACATCAAGAGACAAGTAATGACTGCCGGTTTCTCTGATTAGACGGAAACCTTGGGGTCCATTTCTAATTGCAAAAGTTTTAATAATCTGTATATTTGTCACTTGACTGCTTGGTGTTCCTGACGTTTTCAAAGTAGTACGGTTCAAATTGAATACATTAGGAACGGCTGTCTCCCAGAGCCGAGGGGGTTTCAGATACGAAGCTTCGTATTTGTCGTTCCGGTGATAGGGGAGAAAGCTTTTGGTAAGGAAGCCATAATAGCCCCACCCAGGCCAGGTAGGGTTGAATGCGCTTCTTTTATCTCTCGACTAAATTTGACTGAAGCGATATTGTCAGCGCTGGCGCCCGTCTGTCCGTATGTCTGTCTGGCTATCTCTCTGTTCATCATGCTTGTAAACGAGATATCTCAATAAGGAATAGATTCAGGGACTCTGAACTCGTACCACATATGTATATCATGATGGGTTAGAAACCTGTTGACAATGGCCGACCTTGACGTATTTATCAAGGTCAAATTCTAGTTTTGGTAATAGTTCTAAGTGATTATAATTAGGGTCTGAAAATTCATATTATAAGGATTTCATACCATATAAGCAACTCATAATGGATTACACGGCTATCGATTACGACTGACCGGGACTTACTTTTCAAGGGCAAATTCATATCTATTGCATGCAATTAATCAAGAATAGATCAGGAACCTGTTAGAGATGACGGACCGTGATCAATTTGCAGGATCGAGTTGCTGGTACATGATTTCAGTAAAAAGAGCAATATAGAAGAGCAATGGTGCATCTTTAGGAATTCGGTCAAGCTTCAACAGAACCTCAGTACAAAACTCTTCCGCATGTAAAGTCATCCCAAATATATTACATTTCTGATGGCCTGACTGTAGAAATATATTCTCTGTACTAACTGACTCTGGGACCTTGCAGCTAATATAGAACACCCTTATCCCAAATATTAGAGCCTATTGTATGAATTGTTCGTATGCTATCAAGTTGTCATACATGTCGTGATCATCATTGCATACCCGGATTTCAGATGAAAGTGAACGAATCATGTTTACAATCTTCTTTCTGATATGTTGTTTATAATTCAGTTAATGATGTATAACACATGTTGATCTCTATTATTTCAATGGTATATCTCTGCAGACGTTGATGAATGTGTGACCCCGGCCAACAAGTGTCGATATGCCTGTAAGAACCTGGTGGGTACCTTCATGTGTATCTGTCCTGAGGGTTATAGAGAGGTTGGACCTGATCAATGTGTCGGTGAGTGTCACATGGTTGAGAACTCTTTGTGCAAATGAATTCTTCCGAGCAAGCGAAAAATATCGATTATCGTTATGAGAGGCCATTTATCTTATTTTAATCACACGAGTTTGATAATTAGACGCAACATATCAAGAGTGGTGGAAAATGATGTCACCGATAAAGCCGATATGATCAAACCGATATGAAACGAGCGTTAGAGAATTTCATATGGGTTTTATCGAACGAGTTTGATAAAACTCAGATGAATGACCACGGGTATGATTTATATCTCATATCAATATTTTGGCATGTTAATGTCGAAAAGGAATGGAAAGGTACTCAGCAAAAATGTAAGGGTATGACACAGGTTTAATACAGGAGGCGGGTGACTCCGAAAATATTAGCGAAAAGCATTTTGTAGATCAATATTTCGACATAGAGGATCTTACACGAGTGGTTATTTAATATGAAAGTTATGACACGAGTTGAGTAAGTTTTATATGTTGCGAGCTTTAGCGAGCAACATATAAAACTTACTCAACGAGTGTCATAACTTTCATATTAAATAGCCACGAGTGTAAGATTCTGTTTATCACATAACTGATTTTAAGCAAATTATAAACACAATAATTCGAAATATTTTATCATCGAATCTATCTCAAAATTGTCTTTCTTTGTTTCTTCTCGACGAAAAAAACGTCCGTGGCTCAGGCGCATCACAGCCTTACAAGTTACTGTATACGCTAAGCCGATATAGTTCCAAAACGCAACCGAGTTTGAGCACCTCCCTTTTAAGACTGTTCAGTTTCCACAGCATTTCAAAATATCGTAGACCATTTCACAACAGAATGCAGTAAGTGTAACTTGTTAATTAGCCGTTCTTCATACATTATTTATTTTGGATCCTGTCATGCCACAAGTTACACTCGTGTTCGCTGCATGGCATCATGCGCGCGACATGTTGACGAGTTCCAAGCGACGTGACAAGCTAGGCTGACAAGATCATTTTGAATACGGTACGTAATCCGTTTGAAGTCTGTAATCATCCAGATCTATTGCAAGAAATAAGCAAACATCGAGAAGATTCCATGTAGATATATTACAGAAGAATGAACAAACGTTTACCTTCGAGATCTGACGGGATACGGTACCCGAAATGGCGGCCTGTCTCGATTCGCCAAACAACAATGATACGCTAGGCCCTACGTGAGTACTTTATACAAAACATGAAGTTCAAAACTGTCGAAATAATGTATTGCCGATCATTGCTGCTTGTATGGCTATTGACAATTATAGTATGCAGGTCGATGCATGTATCTGGATAAAATGATCGTCTTGCAGATATCTATGTTGTTGTTGCACTTGTAAACATAGTATTTCGTAGTAAAATTTTATCAATGGGAAAAATAGTTCAATGACGTCACCACCAAGCGTAGTGATTTATTTTCTCACGCTACATGTACTATCCAATCAGCTTGTTTGAAGGTGTTATGTCACTAGTTACATACGATATTTACGTCATGGCTTTATGTCACTGAATAATAACACAGTTATGTGATAAATATATTTATGGCGTCATGGCTTTATGTCACTGTTCATTCTTCTGTAATATATCTACATGGAATCTTCTCGATGTTTGCTTATTTCTTGCAATAGATCTGGATGATTACAGACTTCAGATTACGTACCGTATTCAAAATGATCTTGTCAGCCTAGCTTGTCGTCACGTCGCTGGGAACTCGTCAACATGTCGCGCGCATGATGCCATGCAGCGAACACGAGTGTAACTTGTGGCATGACAATTCAATTCAATTCAATTCAATTTTATTGTACCGAAAGAATAACAACAGCCCTCATGGGGCAAGGTACAATACACAAATAGATAAGGCCATATAGGCTATACATGTACTATGACCAATCTAAGTCTATGAGTTTAATCAAGATATAAGGATAGATAGGCATGTATTATGAACTACATGTACATGTATATAATGTGGACCTATGGAGATCTTGCAGAGATACAATAGCTGATAAATTTTGACACTGTATATGCTAGGTTGAAAGGGGGGTCTAAAAATATATGGAATATATCTTGTAGAGTCATAGAGAGAGCAGGTGGATGCTTTTGCATTATAGTTTGCATGGTGTCACGACGTTGTTTACTATAAAGTGGACATTCTAACACAAAGTGCCATTCATCTTCTATTTTATTAAGATTACAGTTTTTACAAAGTCGTTCAGATAAGGGTGTTTAAGAATAACGTCCTCTTTCAATTTCTAAGTTAGTAATACTCAGTCTAAGAAAAGTAAGTGTTTTTTGCAATGTAGCATCCTTAATATAATCAAGATATGGCGAGAATGCAGGTTTAGTTTTGACTTTGCTGTATGTTCTGAGTTTGCTATTGTCTCGAGACACGTGCTCGGAGAAAATATTGTCAAACATGCCAAGTAATTTGTCATGAAGTGTTTTCTTGATTGTGTTATTTGATGGACGAAACTTATCTATGTAGCATGAAAGATTCAGTGACTGAAGGATATGTTTGATAGTAGAAAACCAACTGTACTTTCCGAGTGTTTTGTCAGCCAGATATGCTTTGTACAGTGTGCGGGATGGGTGCATTTGCTCCAATCTAAGCCAGTATTTCATCATGCTAATTATTATGTCAATGCTCGGGGGGTAGACACCCAACTCTGCTAATGAACCAAGGTTGCTGCTTTTCTTTGGTAATTGTAGAATGGACTTGCATATTTTTATTGTTGATACATTAGAGATAAGTTTATCCCAGTTATCAAGTAAATCTGGTTTCTTGCTAAATGCCTGATTTCCCCAGATTTCAGAGGCATAGGAATTGATTGGCTTTATAACACTATTATAAAGTTTAACAAGAGTCCGGATAGCTGTGTTATTTGAAGAAGCTATATTGGAGCGAAGTTTAAACCAGGCTCTTAAAGACTTATTTTTCAAGATTTTAATAGCTGAGCTAAAACTGCCATTGCATGTGAAGACTATTCCAAGGTATGTATATGATGATACAATATGAACTGAATCTGAATCATATAAAAATGTATAGTTAGTTTGACTTTTCCGAATAGTACTATTGAATATCATTACTTTAGTTTTAGTAGAGTTTACTGTCAGCTTCCAGTCTGAGCAAAACAATTGAAGGTTATCAAGGTTTTGCTGGAGACCACTGGGACTGGTCGATAACATCACTAAGTCATCTGCAAAAAGCAAATGATTAATCTTTTCCTGTTGGAGACATGGGGCAGTTTCGTCTGATAGATAATGGTGCAAGTCATTTAGGTACAGGTTAAACAGAACTGGACTACAGTTGCAGCCCTGTTTTACACCCTTACTCGATGGAATCGGATCCGAAAAAGATGCGTTACTTTTAACAATGTACTGAGTAGAAATGTACATGCTTTGCATTAGGTTGAAGATTTTGCCATTAATGTTATGTTTTAAAAGTTTATAAAAGAGACCTGTTCTCCAGACAGTGTCAAAGGCTTTGGAGAAGTCCACAAAGCACGCGAATAATTTTCTTTTTCGAGTTTTATACGTATTGATCAATGTTCGGAGAATAAAAATATTATCCGTAGTTCTGTAGTCAGACCGAAATCCGCATTGGGCATCATGAAGAAGGTGGTTGCTTTCCAAATATTTTGTTATTCTCATGTTGATTATAGATAGGAACAATTTACCAAGGCAGCTTCCAAGAGCTATACCTCTATAATTGTTTGGGTCAGATTTATCTCCCTTTTTATGAAGAGGGGTTATGTAAGACTGGTTCCATGCCGGGGGGAAAATGCCAGAGTCAAATATTAAATTAAATAGCTTTAGATAGTGATCAATAAAACAGTTACTAGAGCAGCTGAGCATTTCATTCAATATGCAGTCAGGGCCACTAGATTTATGTCTTTTTAGTTTTTGTACAGCTTCTAGGAACTCAGTTGCCGATATATTTTTGTTCATTTCTGTATTAAATATACTGTTCTGCTGAAGGTCAAATAAAGATGACTGAATATCAGAATGAAATTTATTGTTGTTTGTGGTGTCTGTATTAAGCTTGATGAAGTGATCCTGCCAAGTATCAATGTCAATATTACTGTCTTCTGATTGAGATTTGTCTTCTGTTAATGTTCGGATAAGTCGCCAGTATTCAGAGGGATTTGTTGAAGCAAGGCTGTCTAATTTATCTAAAACTTTTAACCTATGTTGACGTTCCTTGAATTTTGTTAACTTTTTATAAGCTTTTCTGTGTTTGTAATATTCTGTTATATATTGCTTTTTGTATGGGTGCTTTTTACATTTTGCGAGACTTTTGAACATAATTGATCGAAGCTCGTTACAGTCAAAATCATGCCAGCGGCGTTTTTTAGGCTTTTGCTTCTTTAAGTATTTTAGTTTCAGACATTGATTTGAAGCAGTAGTCAAAATGTGATGGAAGTCAGAAACTGCTAATGATATGTTGTCTAAGGAAGATGTATAACTGCTCATTAGAAAACTATTAGCTAAGCATGAAATTTCTGGTGATTTGATGGCAGATAAGTAATCATCTTTTGAAGTAGTGGTCCAGATATATTTAAAGTGTATGTTGCTTTTTGGGGGGTGTTTATTTCTGATGGGTGTTTTTGTAGAGCTAGGAGGATTCACGGGTGTTGACTTAAGTTTCACAGCTATAGTTGACTTAAATTTCACAGCTACAGGACAGTGATCAGATAGATGTGAAAATGGGACGACTTCAAGTGAAAGTATATTACAAAAATAGTTTGGATTGGTCAATACCCAATCGACTAAACTACTACCGTTATACTGATGACAGGTCCAGTTGCCGAATAGGTCGCCTATACAACGGCCATTCACCAAGCATACATTAGAACTTTTGCACAAGTCAAGAAGAGCTGGACCAAAATGATTAGTATGGGGATCCATATTATTACGTTCAAGTGATATTTTGAAATTTTCCAAACCATAAAATTTTGGTATAGGTGAATGATTATGGTTTCCAAAGTCTGTTATAAAATCATGCTGCTTTCCAACACGTGCATTAAGATCTCCACCAATTAGTATGTTGCCTCTTGGGGAAAATATGTTAATTTCTTGTTCAAGTTTTTGAAAAGGGTCAAACTGATTCTTTTTCCAAAAGGGGGATGTTGCGGGTGGGATGTATATAATGCAAATATATAGATCTCTCTCTTGCTTGAGCATGTCCTTGTTCACCTTAATCCAAAGTGAGTGGCCTTTGTGTTCCTTAACGATCTCAATAGAGTCATGTAGATCAGATTTGTAATAAAAGGCGACTCCACCTTTTATAAAACACTCAGAATTAGAATTTACTGGTCTAGGGCTGTTATATCCACAAAAACTGGGAAAAATACAATTAAATTGCTTGACATCATGAACATTTAAATTCAACCATGTTTCACTGAAACCAATAAAATCATAACAATTCACAACTCTAGAAACATCGTCTAATTTTTTGGTATCTATCTTCTGGGCAAGACCCTCAATATTCCAGAAACACACAGAGAGCGGCATTTATAGAACTAACAGGAATTACATAATGAAAATACAAACAACAAATGGCACGTGCAAATGAGTTCAATGAAGTAGTCATGTGGCAACAGTATCTTAATTACTAGAACTTAAGTTCTATTTATAGACTAGCAGACCAGTAGTCATGTCGATGACTACAATGTGTTTCATGACCGCAATGTTTTTCCATTTACAGAATGCTACTTCCGTACTAGTTTTCAATCTCTATCCAAATGCGCTCATGCCCATAGGGAGAGGGGGATATCCCAAATTGTTAGGTAACGGTAGCGAAGCTGATGCTTGGAGTGGTATATCTGGGCGGCTCCAATACTGGTACATGGGATTAATCCACTGGAATGGATGCATCATCGGCCTCACTGGGTATTGATATGGCCCGACATTCTGTGACATGGGTCCAGCGTGTGTGTTTGTAACATTATAAGACTGGCCTGGTAAAGGACCACTAATATTACCCAGTGGTGAAGGTAGTTTTGTTGACAAGTTCTGCTGGGTGGAAGACACTTCAGAAGGTGCTACACTCGTACAGGTAGCCACTACAGGAGCTGTTGACAAACTTGACATGCTGGAGGTGTGGCCCATAGTCATCATCGGGGATGAGCTGATTGGACCTGCTGGTGCCGAATAGGTGCGTTTTGATAACTGATTTACTCCAGCGGTACGTTCGGACAGTTGGGCATTATCAGTCCAAGATGGTTGCCATGGCGATCTCTGTCTCAAACTCGGTGACTTGTTGTGCAGAGCGAACTTTTTGATTTGGCTAGCCAGTATGGAGGTTCCTTTTTCATTTAAATGAACGAGATCAAAGTATAGATCACTTTTGATCTCCCCTGATTGAGTTACAAACAGATGAGCATTTCGTATATAGGACCGACCAGGAATTTTACACTGACATTCAAAGTGGCTGTTGACAGTCTGGATGTTAGTGTTATAATCCATGCCAGCTTTTCCTAGCCGTGGAAGAAGTGAGCAAATGTTGATGTTTGCATTGGGGAAGATGTGCTCAGCTAACAGAAGCACTCTATCCACCTGTGATTTCACGTTGTCAATGTCAGCACCTGTTCCGCAATCGTTTGAGCCCATATGGAAAGTAACCGTTTTGATATCCTGTGTATGGTTCAGTGTACGACAGTTTTCTAGGTAGCTCTGGAAATCCTCTAATTTGGCCCCGGGTAATGTTCTCACTTGTGTCAGACCTGATCTGTCTAACTTGATCCTGTCAAGATTGCGTACCATAGATGTCCCAATAATCAGGTGATCACAGTGAGGAATGTTTCCCTTTCGAGCAAATCTTCCTTTTGTGGCAGGGAGATTCTCACTTTCGCGTCTTCCAGGGCTCTTTTGTAATTCTTCAAATCGGTTGTGTATTGGTACAGCGTACTTTTGTGTTGACGGAGTACCCGGCGAGAACTGAGTAGCAGTGTTATCTTGGTTAACTACAGATCCAGTACCAGCGGCGGGATTTGGGTAGCATGGTGTGGCTAATGTGTCTTGCGATTGACTACCAGAGTTGAGGGAGCCAGTAAGCAGGTTGGTTGGTTGGAGAACTGGTCTGTCTAGTAGGCCGCTTACGTCTTCACGAAGAAGTCTTTCGCGCGTACTAAGTTCGTTAACCTCGTTTTTTAAGGTTTTGGTTTGGTTCATGATTGCTGAAGTGTCAGCACATAAAGCAGACACAGTACTATTGTTTTGTGAGGCGAGATTTTCGACATGTGAAGTTTTCTGCTGGAGGCTCATGATTTGATTTCTGAAGGTCTGGTTTTCTTTTTTCAGGCCATCTAGTTCTTCTTGCACATTAACAAAGCGGTTAGCTGCGGCTTTGTCATTTACAGCAATTTGATTGCGTAATTGCTGGCGCAAGTCCAACACGCTGTTGTCGAGTGACTGGACGGATGTTTGTACTTTCATAACCTGTGAAAGTAGATCCTCAAATTTCTGCACCTTGCTCTCTATCAACCTCACTGCAAGCATAACACTGTGACATTGATCTGCCACAGCGGTATCTGGTCTCTTATTGGCCGATATTATACGGGATTTGGTAAGTTTTCCAGGTGTGCGCGGTTTACGGACTTGTCTACCGGATGACGTTTTGGGAATAGTAACACTGTTATTGTGGTCATGAGCAGGCAAAGTGTTTGGGTTGTCATTGTCCGGAATTGTCAACCAGTCTTGTGCTTCAGCAGGACAATGGGAACAATAGTATGGCAGTGAGATGTCTTGTAAATGATTGTCAAAATCAGTGTCAGAGAGATTTCCACACTGTTGGTGAATCCACTTTTCACATTTTGTGCACTGAATTGCATTGCCTGTGTCTGCCGTCTCAGAACAAGCTAAACAAAGGCTGGAATCTGTGGTTGTGGATTTTTGTGGCTGATTTTTCCATTGCTGAATGGATTTGGTGATCATCTCATTAAGCTGCTTAGCATCTTCTGAATCATGTTCAGTGGTATTGATTATCATTTCCAGGTGATTTTCTGAGAAGGTTTTTGTACCTCTGCCATTTACAAGGGCACTGGACGTCGTGTGATACATGTTTAGGGTGTACTGAAGCTTCGCAGAAGCACGAATCTTCAAAGTTAATTGTGTCTCATTTCCCGCTAAATCAATGGATGGCTTTTTCTCAAGCAGTAACTCTGGATGTTGACTCACAAAGTGAATCGACTTCATTCGGAAAAGTTCGTACATTCCGGCCGAAAACCATAGTCTGAGTCCACCACGAGTATCTTCAATGCGAAAGTCAACTGGCCGGTTGGCCGCACTGAGTTTCTGAGACAACGCTTTGTTTTCATTGAGACTGTAATCAACATTAATCTGACTTGTTGTTCCATTTTCCAGTAAGGATGCTACCGAAGTATCTCGCGGAAGTGGTTGATTCCTGCGTAAAACATTGCTTAGGGCGCAGTTTTCGACAGTGCGTCCAGTTTGTTCAGTCGCTGTTGGCGAAATCACCAATGAGTTTACGTTCACGTCTTGTGTCTCCATCATCTATAGAGTTTGTTGTAGATAGCAACTATGAAAATAACTTCGTGTGCCTGTTGATTGTACTAATAACACGGAAAAATCACATCGTGTTGACACTTATCGTGTGGTTCACAACCGGAACCGGAACAGTAAAGCTCGCAACATATAAAACTTACTCAACTCGTGTCATAACTTTCATATTAAATAGCCACTCGTGTAAGATCCTCTATTTATTCATGTCATCGTCAGGAATGGTAAATATATGTCGAAATATTGATCTACAAATTACAAATCCTGTCTTATGCCAAGTTAATCAGTGTATCCCAACGCATAGATGTATCACATTGCTTTTGGTCGTGCTGTGATGTGAGAAAAATGAAATACATTATACAATACCAGTTGTTTCATTGTTTCAATCTGTAATATATACGTATTCGATGTTACAGATGTGAATGAGTGTAGAGATAACCCGAACATTTGTAGTCCAGGACGCTGTATTAACAGACAGGGAGGGTACAGGTGTGACTGCCCTTCTGGATACACCCCAAGTGCTGATGGCAAGTCATGTGAAGGTAAGTGTGATCTCGTAAAACTTAAGTGTCTAAAGTTATTTAAGAGTACTCATTTACGTTCATCTCGGAGACAGAATAGATAACACAATGTCGAAGTTGTACGTTTAATTATAACTGGGAAAAATGTGTTTGGCGCTCAAAACACATAAAGTTTTGCATTACCTGCACATCACACGACTTCCATCCCAAATCACCAAGAGATTATTTGATCGAAAACAATAGATGGCAATGTTACTGATCATTCGACAAATATTTGGAACATACGCCTATTACCAGGAAGTTCAAATCTGAGAGGGGCTTGGGGATTTGCAGTGTCCAAATGGCAATTTATTCATTTTGTGGTTTATTCATTTCGCATTGAGTAAAGGTATTCATTGGTAACATGGCGTGATGATAGTGGTAACAAACGAGGACAGTTTGAAAGCGGAATAAGATGGGCCCATGACCATGAAGACTGCGCTGATTGAACAATGAATTCCGCGGCAAAATGGTCACTGAATGAAAAACGTCTCGTGCCTATTCGATATCAGAATATGTCTTCGATAAGAGCAAAAAAAAAGCAATCGATTTAATGCTTCCTAAACGTCCCGTCACTTAACTTATTCGGACAACAAAGACAACCCACTGTTTATAATGGATGTTGGTGATTAATATAAAAATCCACTCTAGTAAGGGCTTAGATATCATCGGAGATATCAGGACCGGTATCTCGTGGAGTGAAGGTTATAGGATCTAATTTATCTGGGCAATGGGATGTACCGTAGTCTAACAGTAATTATCTAACTGTAACGATGAACTGGAGGAAGCTATTTCATATTTCACTATACACAAAGGGTGAATTTCATTTACTCGGTTTTTATGTCGCTCGGTATCATCTATTATCTTTCACCAACATTTTTATCTATTTACTGGATTTATTTGTTCATTTTCACAACCTACAGGTTTACAGTGAACAAATTTATATATTTGGAATCCTTAAGAAATGTGCTTTCAAAAAATATATACAATACCATAGCTATCGGGCATAATTTTATCTGTATAAAAGCAAGTTCTAGAAGGTGTGTAAAAATGTGTGCAGGAGGACTCAGTACCCTTAATATTATCCCGAAACGTGTGAATATGATGGGTCCATTTCAGAGCAATTCCACGTTTGCGTTGCAATGCACTGATCTGTATTTTCTTCCTACATTCTCCAGATCGTAGGGAAGGAAACTGTTACACGCAGTTGGTTGGAGGTCGATGTGTAGCAACGGCGACTACTGGTCTGACCGTGAGGAAGAGCGACTGCTGTTGTTCTATGGGTGCAGCTTGGGGACCCAGGTGTGAACGTTGTCCTTCTATGACGTCAGGTATGTCCGTTAGATGATAACTTGGTGTCCCTATTTAGCTGATTTAGTGATCAGTTACAGATGTTTTCACATATCGCCCTCAACCTTGGTTATTTGGTTTCATAACCACGAGAATGACCGCCCTTGACCTATTCTGAAAAGGGCCAATCCTGGACAATTTTGTTGGAGTGATTATAGTTAGGGTCTCCGAATTCATATCATACATATGTATAACTGGTGCTGAACTTGAAGTCTACCGACTGATATTGACAGATTTTTACAAGGTCATTCGCTGATATTGACCTATTTTTCCATGTCATTCGCTGTTTATTATGATATATCCTGAAGAAGTATTATCAAGCTATATATCCTGGAGAATTATATCCTTGAGAATTATCACCAAGCTTTGGGTATTCCTGCATTCACCAGATTGTTGAGGCGTTTACTCCATCAGACGTACTTGATGCTTATCCATTAAGATCAGATGAGTTATGTGTTTGAGCTGATCTGTCATCACGGCTCCCGAGCTAGCGTATCTAATTCCGGTGCTAGGGGCCGTGCGGATACTTCATATTCTTCACATGAACAGCTGCTATAAAAGCGTGGCTGAGATACTGAGGCTACGTCCGAGAATCCACCGTATTCTCGGATCTGGATGTGATGTGCCGAAGGAAACTTTCCTGTCGAGTCATATGGTTGCTTTATAGTCTCCACCTGTCGTCAATTTTTCACATCTCTTGCGTATCGCTCCAATTCAAAATTGGTTTTTTAACCCTCGGCCAATTTTGGCCATGGGGTATTGTCGTCGTCTTGTCCGTCCGTACGTCTGTACGTGAGCGAGATAGCCGGAGAACCGTTCCACTGAAGAATTCCAAATTTGGTATGCTTATTTACCTAGTCAAGGACCAGAAGCCTATTTAATTGGGACCTGATTGGGTGAAAACTTTGTCGGCCATCTTTAATTTTATGCGAAATGGATAATGATCCATATCTCGGAAACCATTGAACTGTTCAATACGAAAGTTGGTATACATCATCGATACATCAAGCAACTTTCAATGAATTACCAAACCGGCTTCTCTGATTGGGTGGAAATCCTGGAGGCCATCTTTAATTTATGCGAAATCGATAATGATACATATCTCTGTTACCATTCAGTTGTTTTATATGAAAGTTGGTATACATCATCGATACATCCAGATACTTTGCATCGAGATCTGATTGACCGAACACCTTGGCGGCCATCTTTAATTTATGCAAAAACTTTAATGATATATATCTCTGATCCAATTTAAGTGTTCTATACCAAATTTGGTATACAGCATCGATGTAACAACTGACTTGCAATGAATAACCACATCAGTTCCTCTGAGTGGGGGGAAGGATGGGCGGCCATCTTTAATTTATGCAAAATCATTAATGATCTCGTTCTCTGATACCGTTCAAGTGCTTGATGTAAAATTTGGTATACATCATCGATGCATCAAGAGACTTACGATAAATGACTGTTCTGGTATCCCTGATTGGGTGGAAACCTTGGTGGCCATCTTTAATTTATGCAAAATCTTTAATAATGTATATCTCTGATACCATTTCAGTGTTCTATACGAAACTTGGTATACAGCATCAATGTATTAAGAGACTTTCAATGAATAACCACATCAGTTCCTCTGAGTGGCGGGAAGGATGGGCGGCCATCTTTCATTTATGCGAAATCATTAATGATCTCTATCTCTGATACCATTCAAATGCTCGTTGTAAAATTTGGTATACATCATTGATGCGTCAAGAAATTTATGTAATGAATACCGGTTTCTCTGATTGGACGGAAATCTTAGGGGTCATTTCTAATTGCAAAATTTTTGATAATCTGTATATTTGTCACTTGACTGCTTGGTGTTCCTGACATCTTGGTTCAAATTGAATGCATTATGAATGTACCCAGAGCCGAGGGGTTTTCTGATGCGCAGCTTCGTATTTACCTACACTGTTCAAACTCATACCACATAAGCAACTGATAATGAACTATCGAATATTAATGACCGTGTCCTATTTTGGCAAGGTCGAATTCACGTCCCACATGCAGCTAATTTGAGAATAGATCAGAGCGTTAATCCTGTCGGAGATGACTGACCTTGATCTATTTTCATGGATCATTTTGCTGGTAAAATATTTTTGTATAGAGAGCAATAAAAAAGGAGAGCAGCGATATAGCATACGAATTCGTTCTAGTTTCAGCCTTCATGCAAAACTTTTCCCATCTAAATTGATGTTATTTTCCAGCAGTCATTTTCCAGAACAATATAATATATTGTAGATAGATCACATATATCTATCTACAATAGTTCACAAATGAAGTTTTCTTTTGAAAATTTCCAATATTGGGGGCGCTGAGATAGCACTACAGACAAACGAATCAACAAAAGTACTAATTGTTTCAATTCCCATTCCCTGATCCGAGAGGTATTGGAGGCCATTGGGCTTTGGACTTTGGTGTTTATACTGTTGTTAGAATAAGGTCGTTGCATGAACTCGAAAATTCTTCATGGTCGACGACTTTGTCGGATCTCACTTTTGTAATGACAGTATATCTCCAAAGGAGAGCAAATTTGGATAATTTTGGACGATTTTGTTTTTATTGTGAAAAAAAACAAATCTTTACTTCCGCTTCAAACAGGTTTAACAATACAGTTTTCATCCCGGTCTCAACGTTTGTACTCAAAATTAAATTATACAGTGCAACTCCTCGTTATTAGTATCACGCGATATTTCATTGCGATTAAATATATATGGTTCTAATAGTGTATTGGCGTTGTGGCAGCGGTGTATTGTCTACATAAAGAGAAAATTTTCAAATTCTGTATAACTGGTAACGATGTTTCATTACAATTTCAGTCGCGTATGACAGACTGTGTCCAGATGGTCCAGGATATTTGACTGGGGGAAAAGGTAATGTGTGTATCCATAGAAATACCTAACTGCATGGTAATCAAGCTGTGTTTTAATCTTAGGAAGGATATAATACCAATGTAAAAAATGTCTTTATTTGTTACCATTGTTCCTTTCAAGTATCAAATAATGTTTGTGATTAGGTGTATTTCAAATGTTAATTATTCTGAATTACCATCCAATAGGATCCTTGCACAATATGAATATCTAATCAGATTCTGTTATTGCTACTTCCTATTTGCCGATTTTGGCCCAGTTAACCAATCCACTGAGAGAAAAGCACTTCCGTTTTATCTTCTGGTTCTGTTGTGCAAGCCTCCCATTGTCTCGCGTAATACCCTAATAACACTGTATTTCCAGATCTGGATGAATGCAGAACGATGCCAAATGCCTGTCAGAATGGTCGCTGTCTAAATACCATGGGATCATATCGTTGTATTTGTGACAAAGGCTTCAAAACAGATCTTGCAGGCACCAGATGTGTCGGTACGTAACTGATTCACTGGTTCATGGGAAGATTTCTATTAGTAGATGGTGATTGGATGCATTTAATTGAAGTGTGAACTATAATGAAAAAAATCTCGCAAAGTATTCTGAAGGCACAAGTAACAATTTCTCGTCTCCCGCATTAGGCCCGAATGAATATATATTAACTATTGATGAATATATATATAAACTATCAATCGATATTATTGACAAATAAGACAGTTAAGATTCAGAAGAACCCAGGACATGGTGTCGAAATCTTGACACTCGATGATGTAAATTACCTTGGAACTTCTACTATATCATTGTCACAATTTTACTGTTTACAACGGTGATCATTTAAAAAATGAGCAGTGCAGAACAGGATTCAGTAGATACAGCTTCATCACTGACGAAAAGAGCTACTAGAAGTACTAAACTGCAGATTGTAGATAGCACTTGTAGACAGCAAAACAACAGATTCTGTAGCAAAGTTGAAATTCGAACTCTTTGCAGAAGTTGTAACAAAAAGGTGTTGGAGTCTTATAAAGCAATCAAATGCGAAGTCTGCAAATTTTGGAACCATGTTAAATGTAAAAGCATTAGGAATGATTGCTACAAAGTCCTGATGACTGGAAGATTGAATTTACATTGGTACTGTAAAAAGTGTAATGTCACATTTAATAAGATCTTGCACATGGTGACCCGCTTAGAGAAGGAACAGGATCAGATGAGGGTTAAACTGGAAATAATACACAGGGAAATTGTTAATAAATTTGTCCAAATTTGGTAAATACCTGCAAAGTGAGGAAGGACTATGGGATACACGTTGTGATGAAATTTGTTTAGAAAAGAGAGAGCGTAACTGCAACGTGATAGTTTTTGGTGTAGACGAATCCCAGAGCGAAAACTCTGAAGTAAGGATTTTTGATGATCAGGTTAAAGTGGAAACAATGTTGAGAGATCTAGATCTGATATGACTGTCTATTGAATGTTGGGCCTGACGCTTGCTAGGTCTCCAGTGAACGTCATACCAAATTATCAGCTCTGATTCATATGGCCAATGTAAATCTTTCCAGAAACTTTACATGATAGGCTGATTATTCTGGCCATTGAAAATACTGTATTTTTTGTAAACATTTTAATTACCCAATGAAGCCCTTTAAAACTAGAGTTTCTGTAAAATTCATTGCATGCTACCAGATTGAGGATTGATGGTTTCGCATGGAATACAGGAAACAGACGAGACTTTACTGTGTTTTTTCTTAGCTCACTTCGGACGACAATGTATAAAGTTTGAATGGATGGAATCCAACCTACGATATTATTTTATATCCTAAAAACAGAGATTCTGACTTACTAAGATTTCGTATTAACTGTTGATATTTTGTCAGATATTGATGAATGTTCCCGGACCCCCAAGGCTTGTGAGTTTACCTGCTCCAATACACAGGGAAGCTTCATCTGTAGTTGTCCCAGAGGTTATATTCTAAACATTGATGGTCAATCCTGCAGAGGTAAGGAGTAACATACAATCAATCATTAGCTATGGTATCAAAAGGATTTTCAGTAGAACGACGACTACATGAGTAAGTTTCAACCCACCAAAGGATGTTTAATTATTCCCCACCGGAGCCTGCCCGGGGAATATGAAATCGCTATCTATCCATATGTGTGTCTACGTGTGTGCGCGCCTGGCGTGTGCCACAAATTCTTGTTAGCACCAGAATGCATTCGGCCGAATAGCCCTCACACTACTGACATCGAGGTCAATAGGTCAAAGGCCAAGGTCACAGCGCCCTGAAACTGACTCTAACAGTATCCAGTCTGTTTCTCGAGTTTTGATTCAATAAACATCTCGCAACTTAACAGGTGTACTTCCATGGGACATTTTTAGTTCAAGGTTATATACCTACAAAACTGAGAATAACTTGTCTCTACTATATTTTGTGGTATTATTCACCAAGTTTCTTAAAATTTCACACATTTGTTGCTAATATAATTCCCAAGAAGCCAATGTATTATTCCCCCATCTAGACCGTGATCGAAGTCTCTCTGTGCGTGTGTGCGTCACAAATTCTTGTTAGCAGGATAACTGAGAAACCGTTAGGTCAATTCACTTCAAAGTTTCACAGAAGATAAATTGGGCAAAAGGTCAAGGTCACAGCATCTCGAAATTTAATCTACATTTTCTCTAATGGATCTTGAAGTTATGATTCACCAAGCATCTATAAACCTTATAGGTGGTTTTCCATGGAATTTCAAAGAGATCTATTCAGGTCAAGGTCAAATTTATTGTTCTCCAACATGCGCAGACAGTTATTATTAACCAAACCTCACAGCTGTGTTGATTATTTGATTCCGATGTTCCAACTATGTTTATCTCAAGGTTAACAGTCAAGGTCACATAATCCTCAAGCTGAATCTAACTTGTCTGAACAGTATCTCGAGTTAAAATTCACTTGATATATTGATTGTCCATATATGATACCAAAGAAGCCCATTGATTTGGGAGATTCTTAGATATTGTGGTAAGTTTATAGTATTACCTGAGTGCTTTACAACGGTGATCATTTAAAAAATGAGCAGTGCAGAACAGGATTCAGTAGATACAGCTTCATCACTGACGAAAAGAGCTACTAGAAGTACTAAACTGCAGATTGTAGATAGCACTTGTAGACAGCAAAACAACAGATTCTGTAGCAAAGTTGAAATTCGAACTCTTTGCAGAAGTTGTAACAAAAAGGTAAAAGGTCAAGGTCACAGCATCTCGAAATTTAATCTACATTTTCTCTAATGGATCTTGAAGTTATGATTCACCAAGCATCTATAAACCTTATAGGTGGTTTTCCATGGAATTTCAAAGAGATCTATTCAGGTCAAGGTCAAATTTATTGTTCTCCAACATGCGCAGACAGTTATTATTAACCAAACCTCACAGCTGTGTTGATTATTTGATTCCGATGTTCCAACTATGTTTATCTCAAGGTTAACAGTCAAGGTCACATAATCCTCAAGCTGAATCTAACTTGTCTGAACAGTATCTCGAGTTAAAATTCACTTGATATATTGATTGTCCATATATGATACCAAAGAAGCCCATTGATTTGGGAGATTCTTAGATATTGTGGTAAGTTTATAGTATTACCTGAGTGCTCTCACGGGACTTCAAAGGCCTACAGCAGTAGGAACTAGGCAAAGTGTGCAGCTGAAGTTCGTAGGTTCTTGGAAAGCAGAGCTGAAGTCGATGCGAGAGGATGACCGAGGGGAGATCACTTCGATGGGAATTAGGATCCGATGGATAACTCTTCATGGAATGTCCGATATCACTACCTTTCCTATAGAAGCCTTTCTATCAAAAGCTTATTTGCATGCAAAATAATGGTTTACAGAACTGAAACACCAAGACATATTGAACATTTATCTACAGATTTTGAATTATATCATTCAGAAACAGATCTACAGAGCAATCAACATCACATTTTCGCAGGCAACAACTACGCTGCAATAACGTGTGTACAAATTTCTTCCAAGCAGCAACTATGCGGAAAATAATACATAAATCTGTTGGTACTTATGTGTCTGCGAAGCACCAAATGTATTAAAAGTAACGTGTTCACTTATCAGGGGAGATGATTACAGAACTTCGGGAAACTTCCAAAGTATATTATAAAACCTTTAGTGTAATTAACCAATGGGGTGTGGATCGTCCAAGCCTGGCCAATAACAGATGTCTAATGATCCAGACGGCCACCAAGTGGAAGCATATCACCGCCCCTGGCAACAACTTGGTTAAGTACTGCTTTCACGTGTTGTTGCATCCATGATTGCCTAATCCAAGGGCACAGCTGTGTCAAAGGCAAAATGTCATCCATGGTGGCTTCTATCACGATTAAATCACTTCCGCTAGGAATGGAGTTGGGTCCAAGCTATGTTAAAGCTTGTCGCGCAGTCATCTACTCAGATGAAGATACTGGTGGTAGTTTGGGTGACAGTTTAGCATCAAACCAGGTTTAGAGACAAGCATCGATGGGCCAAAGAAGCGAATGGCAACAAACAAGGGCGTACAGTCCAGCCTCGAAGACGATGCCGGAATAACTGTCTCCCTTACTGAATAGTGGAACTGGGAGATGCACTCAAGAAACGCCTCATTTCCAGACTTGTTATGATAGTTGTACTGGACATCGCGGATAGCATTGGATAAGTAGAAAGTGTTCTGATGTTCTGTACAAACTCTTGGGTCGGCCGGCGGTGAGAGCAATGCATGTCTTAACATGACCTTGTCTGCATTCACTGCAATTGCAGCAGGACTCCGTACAGTGCTCGTGATTTCTAGTCCCACTTCGTTCTTCAAGGTGGGAACAATTAGTGACACCTGCTGATTACTACATCGCATTTGGGGTCGTCTTCACGCTTGTCGTTGATGTCTTTACCACCTTGGATCCATGTGATATTTATCTCTGGTTTATCTGTTATGCCAATAAAGGGGGCCTTCGCATATCATTCAACAAATATATGTAGGTTTATTGTTTCGGTGGGAAATTTCAGCCGTACGACGTCGGATTTTACAGGTTAGTTTTCCGAGGTATTCTTGTATTTACCAGGTTTCCCCATGTTAAGGCGTTCACTGCATCAGACGTCCATGATGCTCATCCATTAATATCAGATGAGTTGTTTGAGCTGGTCTGTCATCACAGCTCCCGAGCTAGCGTATCTAATTCCAAGCCGGTGCTAGGGGCCGTGTGGAAACTTCAAAGTCTCCACATTAACAGCTGCAATAAAATTGAGTCTGAATTTGGGTGTCGACAAATTCCTTCCTGTAGAGTGATATGGTTGCTTTTTAGTGAATATATGCAGCGGATAAATAGACAAAGAACTACTCGTTCCATGACCCGTGGTGACCTTATGGTACCACGCCCAAGAACTGAATTTTTAAGAAGAGTTTTATGTACTACGGTCCAAGGATATGGAACGAACTTAGCAATCACATCCGAGAGGCTCCATCAATTCAATCTTTTAAAGCCAGATTTCTAAAATCTCGCGACGTACAATAACTATTTATTTTTAATTTTTAATCTCATGATTTTATTATCGAAATTCTTACCTTTCAATGTGTATTTATAACGTGTGTATTGTTTTATTCTTGTAATTAAGTGTCCAACTTGTACAGTACTAATTTTTATACTGGGCCTCGTGGAAGACTAGCCTTCGGCTAAACGAGCTACCCAGTCTAAATAAAAATTTTATTATTATTATTATTATTATTATTATTATTTAGTCGCCAGACGTCGTCAATTTTTCCCACCTCTTGCATATCGTTCCAATTTATGTCCTTTGAAGCTAAAGAGGTTTGCAATGGGAAAAGGGCCACGGTGGCCTGATCCAGCTGGTGAGTCTGAGAGTCAAGCGGTACCTCGAAACATTGCATTATAGCTGATTGAGATGGACTAAAGAGGTGTATTCCGGTGATTGTCATGGTATTGTTTTTTAGTTCGGCCTCCAAGCTTGAAAGATGGCTATCGTGTGATGTTTCATGTAACTCATCTTCGTTTCCGTCAGCTGATGGTTGTTGGCTCACCTGTTATCAGAATTGCTGTCAGCTGATTGGTGGTCCACGTAACCATTAGCAACGAATTGACTATCATGGTTCTGCTAAGAGTTTATTAGTATGGCAGAATGAGACCTCGTTTGGACCAGCACTATTTTCAGTATCTGGTGTTCCATTCCGGCCATCGAGTGATGATCTCCTGCTTCGATAATAGCTAGGTTGGATTTCGTAGATGTCCTTGTCTCCGTCTTCTGGAAAGACGTCTCTCTCCATTTGCCTGTATTGTCCATTAGGTGTATGAGGGGGAAATATCCTCTCTTCGTGTGTTTTTCTGTGGCATGCTATTTGAGTGATTGGAGAGCCGGTTATTGTTTAAGTATAAATGATCCATATGCTCAACATAATGGCCACTGAAGGGACTCGCATCACTCTGATATAGGGTTGCAGCCAGTATGGAATGATGAGGGTAAATATTTTCCAGCATACCGTGGCTATATTCATTGTACAGGTAAGGATCCCCACATTGCGCACCTTGATCCATGGAGAGTGGCGAATTGTGGATAAGCTCTCTGCCTTCTCTGGGGCCAGGATATTCAGGACTTTATCTGTAATATCGATATTACAGATGCAGATCTAGTAGAGGAGGGGTATGTAGATCGATGTAGGGCGTATAGAAAGCATTTTTATGACACCCGCTGTCACTGTGGTGTATGAAAAGGTGGGAAATAATTATATTGTTGAAAAAAATTATATAATCACAACAACAACAACAACAATGACGAAGACACCCCCTGCCACCAAGTCACTGTGGACGGGAAGGATCCGATGGATAACTCTTTATGGAATGCCCGATATCGCTACCGTATTAACTCTTACACACACCCTTGTGCATGTTGGGGACTAGTTGTCCGCATGGACAGTTTTCTATTGGTCTTATAACTGAACGTATCGTACATAAAAGTAAGTATATATCAATGGTGGAGTCTGTGTCGTTCTTTCTATCGACGTATTAAGACTAACAGCACAAATAGTGTGAAGACAGTGCGCGTGATTTGTTGCTAGTTTGAATGGTTAGAGAATATGAAGGGAAGGATCGCCATCAAGTCTCATCCAGCGGGGGCACAGGGGCTTGTTGTTGGTCCGTTATTAATTATGATATTAATATTTATATATATTGTCCTACTCTGTTAATAGAGTAGGAGGAGAGTATATATAAATATTAATATCATAATTAATAACCGACCAACAACAAGCCCCTGTGAGCGGGGAATATATGAGCTCACGGGTCTTGTTTCCGGACATATTTGGGATGAAGTTCCGGAATATCAGTTGAACTTTCAATAGGTACCGTATTTCATGAATGAGTGTTCCTGCAGTTTCTTAAACGAGCAGAAGAAGGCAGAGCATGACTGACATTCTGTGCTGGTACCAAATTTGTAAAGCTGTCACAATTCAGGGTGCAGACATCCCTAACAATACCTCACTATCTGGACAGGATCTCGGTGGGTTTATTCGGTTCACAAGACGAGAAAAATATCAATAATACTTGGACACATACCTTGTCTGTAAATATATTCATGGGAAAGTATGCAAGAGAGAGTGTTGAAAATTGGGGTCTTCATAACCCACAAGCGGAACCTGTCCAATGAGAGCGGGAGGCAATTTGTGATATCTGCACCCTGAATGAGAAGAAATTATGGACAATTAGAGCAGGACTTTCCAGAAATAAGCGTTTAATAGTTTGGGGCGTTTCTGGGATTGATTTATATTAGAGAACTTACCGTCCATCCTGTCGTCTGCCCTTCCAGATCTGGATGAATGCACGGCAATGCAGCATAATTGCCCTCACCGCTGTATAAACACCGTTGGTAGTTTCGAGTGTGACTGTCCTGAAGGCTTCAAGAGGGGGCCGAGGAAACAATGCGTTGGTAAGTAAAAAATCAGAATACAACTGCCTTGATATGGTTGCCTGATACCATGATTGTTCGTCTCATTCATGCTTTAATTGGCCACAGATTTCAATCTGCCGTGACAGTTTCGTGGCTATTATGTGATCGCCAGATAACTCGAAGATGAAATTAAACAACATGGTAACTATAACACCAAGGGCGTCGGAAGCGGTACGGCAGTACGGCCATGGCCGTACCACTTTTGCGCAAAAAAAAAAAAAAATACGAAAGAAAGAAAAAAAGAAAAAAACGAAGAAAGAAAGAAGAAAACACACAAAAAAAAACAAACTAGAAATGCAAGCAGTTTTGATAGCTTCCAATTTGAACAAGACTCTGATCAGTCCAAAGCGCCACTGAATTCGTTAGCGGCTCTGAGCACCGGATAACTATCTCGGGACAATTTCGATCGTGCATGTAAGATAACATGTACGTTCATATGCATGCATGATGCCGGTTTGGTATTCACGTTGTTTTATCAAAGAAACAAGAAATTAATTTTCTTCATACGAATTCCGTTTTTCGCTTGTCCAATATGTCATAGGCGTACACGCTATAGGTTGTTTCTGGTTGCATGCTACCTTTACAGGTCCGTACTCGACCTTGTATTTCAAACAATATACGGCCTAACGAGATATGGTTAAAACAGGAGCTCAATAGCGCCTTGTGTGTTGTATCACCTGAACACCCTTTTTACACTGTTCTGGCGTATATCCTATCGGGAACAAAACACTGCTCAGATGCTCTCTGTGAGCGCCATTTGGTGACTTTTTTTTATATAAAAAGCGCTAACGCTGCGAGGGGGTACCACCCTGTCAGGCTCTTCCCCTGCTTGGTCGCTTTGCTCCTTCGCGAATTGGTCCTTCGCTTTCTCGCAGGCCCTGCGGAGTGTTGGAAATGGGAAGTGTGGCGAGGGGTCTAGTGGCGGCGTTAGCTCCCCCCTCCTCATAATACTGCCGCAAGTACTTCGTTCTCCAAGTAATTCCCTGCAAGTAACTGTAATGGCGGGGAGGGGTTTTCTCATTTTCTTTTTTTTTCTTTTTGCGTCCCTTGTCCATGATGTAATTGACTGTTAGCAGTCATGGCCCGTTATAAAAACTACGAGCGGCAGCTTTATTATTGCAGAAGTATAGCTAGCTAAATTATGAATGTAGACGGCGTTACTTCTGCAATGAATTTATCAACACCTCATTGCCCATTAGAATTATATCGGTTACGTATACACACAATGTGTCTAGGTTACGGTACTTTACTATACATATTTTTATTTGTAATTCAGCATCGCATAAAACCACCAGCGTTTTCATGGTAAAAGAGTTAGGACAGAACTAAAAATACAATTCAATGTAGAGTGATTTTATTCGCCAGAACGCGCTCAGAACGCGTCTCCGGCGATCTAGACCCCAGGAGCTTCCGGGGCCTAGGCGGCCACTGGACCCTCGCCTAAAGTGCTATGATAGTGGCCGTACCACTTTCAATTTGCTTCCGACGCCCCTGAACATGTTATATCACCAGCGGTTCCATGGCAACGTTCCATGCTTTCTGTTGTTATTTCAGACATTGATGAATGCCTGGAACAGCGTTTTCTGTGTGGACCTTGGGGAACGTGTCACAACATCCAGGGGAGCTTCACCTGTGTATGTCAACGGGGATACACCATTGATCAGACCGGCAAACGCTGTATAGGTACGCCAATTTTCAACCATGCAACTGCTCTTAATATCCGTAATATCACACTGTGTGATAGGTCATATAAATGTGATAAAGTTGAATGTGTTATAATCTACAATATTTGTATTGAGTGCAAAAATGAATTTAAATTCTACGCCATATAAATTTAATAATCACTTGTGGTATTAACAAGTATCTGAATATTTGCCTTATTGAACTTGTTTGGGAAAGATCGGAAATATACCGGCGTAAGTTTGACCTGAAGAATTCAGACATATTCCGATATTACTTTGGCTAGCTAATTTTGCACACATCTACAACATGTGTATATTGGCTGTTGTTTAGCTTTTGGGTATTGATATCTCATGTTGCTGCAATGGAAATGATCCAGTGCAATAAAAAAACACATCTGTCGGACCAAATTTTCCAATGAGCTGCATATACTTTATCTGTTTGAATATAATCGAAACACTCTTCGTAAGGGCAAACGTTCACCTGGACATGCCGCTGACGTCATATCCTCAGAGGTCCGTGTCTTCATAGTTCCGACCGGATAACGCTGACCTATCCTCTGAGTTCCGATCGTCCTCAGAGTTCCTTGCCCCTCATCCCGAGAGTTCCGCCCGTCCCCAAAGTTCCGCCCCGATCAAAGTTCAGCCACGATCTCGCGGATATCTGTTTTCGTTTGGAAAACATCAATGTAATAAATTCGTCGAGATAATTAAGCATCACAAGAAAAATACAGCTGGGACCAACACTGCAAGGCCGCATCCCACGGTGACGGGAGCGAATACACGCCGTAACTTGAACCGCTGACCCTGCAGAGAAGTCTACCTTCACCGACAGTGGAAATCGCGCCTAGCCCTGGATAAAATTTAATCAAGCCGGTATCTTCCTATCAAATCAGCATGCAATACTGGGCATATACTGACTCACAGGGGTTTATGATAGAACTGTTGTGCTTCACTGCTGGGAACTCT
>JAVTVY010009400.1:0-49662 GCA_036873755.1 Hanleya hanleyi
AAATACTACATGTTTGATCAAGAGTGAGCAAGCGTGCATGATTTAATGTCAATTTTTACAATTTTTCAGTCCTATCTCAATGTTTTGGTCCTTTACCTATTGCCTGATGGGTTGATGCCCTCAATTCTTATCATGACCCGAGATGTTCCCAACGATACCCCAGGTCAATCTCTGGGATCCCCACAGGGATGTTCGATCAGAACACTTAAATTATATCAAAGTGCCATTAAATTAAAAACATGCACGTATATCTCTTTTCATTCATTTCCATCACACAGTTCTAACTTTATAAATGGTTCTCTATTACAAACTTGAAATAAATGTCTTTTAAAAAACTTTGACATACAGCGAAACCTGTGTTTTGAGAGAATTAAGGTTTAACGTCACGTTCAGTGTATACCGACCATGCTTGGGACCAGATTATAGTGTCGGTCTTGGCAGGGTTCTGGTTTATCAAGGTTCAAAGTGCTTTAAATTTAAGTAATTGGATCATGGATAATGTCAGTATTTAGAGGTTGGTCGGTTTTTCACTGTATAATGATGTGGAGGACCAACAGTGAAGATCATTGGCAATGTTTTGGTCACCATAATAGTAGTCACATTTATTTACACATGAAAGTTCTGTGGTGTTAGGTTGCTGAATTCTTGACATCTTTCTGTCCAGTAATTTTACTACACAAGAAAGTAAGGGCTTTAAATGATTTTTATCAAAGAGGAATTTTACACCAAAGGTCTTCCACAAAGAAAATGGCATTTCAGGTAAAACTACCTACCCAAAATAGTTGATAAAATTTAGAGTATGCCTCAGTCATAATTTTTTTTCTTTTTTTTTGCAGACAGGGAATTTTGAATGATCTAGATAGCTACAACTTCAAATTCTTAACAATTTTGAAATTGTTACATCAATACACAACACAGCAGAAAAAAACATGAGGCACCAGAGGTGCTACAACCACTCAGCCCCTTAACAGTCTAGATCAAGATGTTTTTATGTGTGTAGTAGCTCAGATGCATAGCAGAGTCATGGCATGCGAAATGCAAACCCAAACCACAACTTATGGCATGGTATCTGCATACCAAATTTGACAAGAATCCGACAACGAATCCTCAAGTTATTGCTCGGAAACCAAATGTAGGCACAAGTGGGCGACATGCAATCACAAGGACATCTCATGGCATGGTATCTGCAAACCAAATTTTAGAAGAATTCGATGAGCGGTTCTCAAGTTATTGTCCAGAAACCAGATTTAGATTTTGCCATCACTCAGGTGGTGTCAAGTGGGTGAAACAATCCAAAGGGACATCTCATGGTATGGTATATAAACACCAAATTTGAAGAAAAAATCTGATGAGCGGTTCTCATATCGCCTGGAACTGACTTTCGGATTTTGCCACTAGGTGGCACCACCTACCTGAAACCCATATATTATTGTGAATGACCAAATGTACAGTAGAGACAATGTTCTGAGTGTGTGAACTAATACAGCCATTTCAGCCACAAAATTGTACAAACTGCGTCAGGACGGACTGATTTGTCTTTCAAAAAAATTTCATAATCAGATGATGTTATTCCATCATGACATTTTACTTCAACTGACATGTATACGTACCCTTATCTTTATATGCATTCATGGTTGCAGCCTGTTCCGCATCCATATCATAAATCTCTGAAAAAAATAAATCACTCGAATAAAACACAGGCAAGTCGAGTGTGCAGGTAAGTACTGTGATTAATATACCTGTTTGATCGACTTCCTTCTTTAGCCAAGCTAGTCTGGTAAACACCCAGATATGTTCAATGTACACACATATACAGGCTTTTACGCAATATACTTCCTGATTTGAATAGTCAAATTGGAGCAGCAAAAGGAAAGTGTTTACTTCCACTTTCAGTTTCCACTGGTACATAATATTAACTACAAATCGTTTCCAACAACTCAATGTTAGAAGGCCATGCAAAGTTAATTCCCTGGCACTTCCATGAAGGCAGATTTTTGTTTTCATTTTGTTCATTCCAAATTTTTTTTACCAGCGGTCTATAACTGGCGATACATCATATTCCACAACATTGATTGGAGTAAAGACTACCCCAGCCTAGCCAAGCCTGCCCTAGATCCAGACCACCCTGATTAGACCCCTGTGGCAATACCTGGGTGACTTGCACACATATCGAGTACATGTATAGTGGTGTCAACGCCCCTGAATGAATACATTGTGTATAGTGAGTAAGCCAGGAAGTTTGCTGAGATACCAGAGACATACATTTGCACCTGTGCCACATCAAAATCACCTTCCCTCACCTTTCCCGATTTGAAGGTATTTACAGGCATTCATGGCCGCCGCCTGCTCAGCTGCTTCCTGAGATTCATATGGTTCTGAAACACAGAGATGGTCATGATGGGACAAAGGAAAAGGGGGAATAAGTATATGGTTCCTTTATCAATTAGGGGACACACTTGTACAAGTGACCAAGAACAGTCACTTGGCAGAGTTAATAGCATTCATTCTGGTAAGGGCTGTTCCATTTGAAAATATGTACCCCCCCCCCCCCGGAAGGGAAAAAAATATATAATGGTGGGTGGGGTTGTCCAGAATAGAAATCTCTTGGTGGTCCCTCCACGTAATAAATTGCTTCTCTTGGTGATTGTTTAAGCCTGTAAAAATATTGCTTCTATGGGCCCTCTTTTACCAATATGCACTTTGTTATTTGGAAAGGGATTCCTTTTTAATGAAAATTGATGTGAAAAATCGCAGAAAACGAGCTTTATCCGGTCCTCGACATTCTTCGTTGCGCTCTGATGACTTCTGGCTGTTTGGAGTAGTCTCCCTTGAAAACGAAGAACGGGCGCGGGCCGAGCGGTCTCCCTTTACTCCTTTTGGATATTTCCGAGGTTTTCCGTTCGGCCTTGAAAATTCAGGGTAAAATGGCGGACTGGGATTGTAAATCTGTTGGCGAATGGTTGAGGCGGGAGGGACTTGGGACAATATGTCCAAACCTTCGAAGGTGAGACATTATTTTATTCAATATGTATTCAACGAACGCCAAAAATAAAAAATATGGGTGGGTGTCTTTTCCCTTCCAAATAAAAAATGTGGGTGGGTGGGCTGCTATGATGAAAAAAAAATGCTTCTCTCCCAGGTTGTACTGGACATTTATTTGCTGTGCTTGGTGGAGGCAAGGAGAATTAATTTGCATATATTGGTGGTTGGGGCGTACAACGTTTCCCTTCCGGGGGAGGGGGGGGTACATCTTTTTAAATGGAACAGCCCTAAGTCATAAATTGCTGTCTATTGCCAAATATGTTTTTTGCTTCACAGGGTATAATTGATAGTTTACGCAATTTTGATTATCAGTTAAAAAAGCCCACTTGCATAACATCTGAATAAATATGATTTTAAGGAAGATAGAATGATGGATTTTTCTTTAAATCACACACGGAAGTGAATCATCCATTTCCTGTTTTCCTTAAAGAGTATGTCCAGGGTTAACTCATTCAGTACCGAGCTTCATTTCTGGCCTCAGTTCCAGTAGCTCCACAGCGGAGTCTCAATGCGTGCAGTGCACGAACATCCATTACAGAAACTGTCGACCAAAAGTTCATTTCAAAAATATTTTGTTGATGAAAGTGAATAAAATTTGAAACTTTATATCTCCATGAAATACACAAACATCAGAAATTGTGTTTGTGTTTATATTTTTATAATTATACATGAAATTATGCATGCAAATTTCATGAAAACATGTTTTTATCTGTTTGAAAAAATGCTTCAACAAAAAAAACATCGAAATTGTCATGGTCTGGTTTCAGATGTACGTAATCTCTGGCTGGTAAAATTTATAGCTGATTGTAGTATACATTCCCTGGATAAAGATGATAATTTCCATAATTTATTTCATCCACATATTACTTATAAATTAAAGTTTTGATCTGGTAGAAATTTTCGTTGATAGTGATCATATTACGTGCAAAATAATGAAGTAGAAGTTTTTTTTCTCGTCCGATTCAATCGCGTCCATGCTCCGTTTCCCTGAACCGATTTCAATGAATGACGTACCATTGTAAAGCCCATTCATTCAGCTTTCTTCTCGTAGTAAAATTACTATCGGATGGCCAGTGAAACGAAAGATTTGATTGGATTGAAAAAGGATGTTTAGAAATGATCATTCTGATAAGCCCGCTGCTTTGGGCAAGTGGATTGGATAAGAGCGTTCATGTGACGTACGGCCCCGTAGGCGAGCCAATCGGGTTGCGTCTTTCTTCGCGGGTTTCGTTGGAAGAAATCAAAACAGAAAAGATGGAGCGAAATTATGACAAGTTGGTGTCGGACATTACCAGAATATTTGGGAAATAAATTTACCAAACGTATACGATCGTAGGAATTCTCAACAATGGATATATACCTGTACCTTGACAGAAAATTTGACAGAAAATATCTTGTGAATTCGTCAGATTTCTCAAGGAATCGGATGCCACTTCAAGGTATTTGAACATTTGCAAATGTCGGCCAAAACTGCGCGATTTTCTCACAGATCTCTTCTCGGAATATAGTTTTATTTCGTTATATTTTTTATTCAATACGAAAATGCTTTATATATAATCGGATAGATAGCGATCTTATGTTTCGATATATGTATGGTTTACGTGATATTTCTTCCTGAATAGACCAGGAAACACCGTGTATACGGCCGACTTCATTTTGGAAATTTTCGTGATTTTATTTTTTATCTGCGTTTTCAAACAACGATCTTGAAATAATTTTTCTGTTAGTCAAATCCAAATTTCGGAAATTGTTACGAGAGAAAATAAGCTTCGTAAACATATAGGCCTTTAATTACATTTGACAATGCTTAGATATGAAAATTCTATTTTCCCACGACAGTTATGTTTTGCGCCATATGGCGTCGATGGGGTTGAGGAGGCCCAGATCTGTGACGCCAAATGGCGCTTACGGTACCGAATGAGTTAACAAACAAGTACAGCCAATATAATTAAAAGATAAACTTACTTTGATTAGTTACTTCAACAAAAAAATATAGACAATATGAAGAAATGTTTTGTATTGTATACACATCGATAAGGTGAAAAGAATAATAAAATTAAGAAATAATGTTTTCATAGGCATGACCAATGTATATATGACGCACGGTTAGTGTGGGAAAATTTATATTTTACAGTGAAGGCAAAGTCCTCGTCTTAAACTTGAGAAACTTTCCCACATTCAAATATCAAACAGCATGCCTTGGAAAATATTATTTCTATTCTGTTGCACTACTTAAATTGATTAACACAGATCACAATGGTTTAAAAATATTGTAAACTTTGGCAACCGATCTCCTTTTAGTTTTCTCCGCGTGTCCGTTGGCAACATGCCAAGATCAATGAACGAGGTTATGTGGTCTTTCAAATAGGGGCGATTCTGTCTGACACCCGAGACAGGTGGTGTGAAACATACATGCATACATGTCTTATTTGTGCTGCTTTGTTCATCTATTTCACAATGGGCTAAAATTGAGACAAAATATATATTCATGACTTTAATGACAAATAAATATTAATTTACAGCTAAGCAGAGGACATTTAGGATTCCTCACTCCCCCCACTCCCCACCCAAATTGAACATCTGTGCTTGTCAACATGACGCATGTAGGTTTTACACATCACAAAGTTGTAAAACATGCTAAAACGGGCTAGATAAATGCACAGTTACCAGTGTGTAATAGATACATGTGATATAGAGTGATGATTTTTCTTCATATTCATTTCATCATCTTCCCATTCTACTAACTTTGATCACCGTAATATCTTTGGATGTACTTCCTTTGACTGGATTATAAAAGAGTTTACTGCAAAAAAATAAAACATTGTGCCAGAAAAAGGAAGAACTATAGTGCTTAATTTTAATACCTAACTTACCTAAACTTCCAAAAGTATGTGCATCTATTTTCACGGAGGACAGAAACCCGTGTTTTACTTGCATGGTGTCAAACTCTGGGGGCAGTGTAGACTTGTTGGCTCTACAGTACTCGTTAACAAGCCTTATATACAGTTTCCCATCAGGAATTCCTGAAATATGAAGGAAGGATAAACAAATGAGGTAGACTTCAACATGTTCGAGGATTTGAAGAACTAATTAAGCTGAAGTATGCTTAGGTAAGATTTTTAAAAATGGCAGTATGAAATGAAAATAATTCATGGGATTAGGCTATTCATAAAAATGTTTATCGTTGAGGTAACTATCTACTCAAAATATTCTGGAAAATGAACGTGTGTCGGAGAGTAATACAGAGAAGTGAGAATCAAGTGCTCACAATGCAGTGATCAGTCTCACATTATACCATCTAGGAAAGTTATCAACAGCTCTTGATAATGTTACAAACACATGAGACTGTTTATATACAAGATCGCACATTTGTCCTGGCTAACCTTTGGCAGGTTGTGTATCATTCTCTGGTGTGGACGGTCTCCGGGGGCCAGCTTTACGGTCTCGACTCGAGGCTACATGAAATAAATAATATCAGTGGTGAAGATGAGATCACGATTAAATGTTTGATGAGAAACAGCTAAAACAGAGCAATAGTAACCGGAGATATGGGCCAGACAAGCTAATATTGACGTTGATAATAAAGGGCAATAACTCTGGGGAAAATCACTGAAACCCACAATAAGAAGCTGCACATCTGCAAACCCGTTGGCTCTGGGGCAACTGTTTTAAGGCTTAACTAACTTAAAACCATTTTTTATCGCGGACAGTGGCAAAAAAAATGTTAAAGGAGTACTTACCTTATTGTATATATGTTCCTATTACAAAGGTTAGACTCTTAAGAACTATTTTACTTTCGTTGAGGGCGATAACCTATTAGTTTTATTACAATTTGTGAAGTCATGTTTCCGCTTTGAGGTCGACGTGGGCGCCGCCATATTGTCTCTGGGATGACGTGACTGATGACGTCAGTATTCAGGACAACGTCAGGGCTAACGCTTGATCGAGGGACGTTCCAAATACGGCATTTGAATTACTCTGGGTTCGAGTTTTTATTCGAGGAAAAAACTGGCGCGGCAAATCCCACTCGGGGAATTCCTGAAAGGAAATTGGTTTAGGTTATCTTCGCCAGCTGAAAAATTTCTTCCCCAAGTTTTTCAGCTGAGACTTGCCCGATTCAATATGAACAAAATTTGAAACTGAGCCGTAAACTAAAACAGCGTCCTGTGCAATTCTCCAGTGATTTCAGTTGAATGACGATGATTCTAAGTTCATAAACATTTTCATGATTACACTTGAACTACTAATCAACTAGAACGTCAGTGAATTCACTGGGTTCCTTCTCCTACGAATTATCGGCATGATAAGCACGTGCACGATCAACCTTAAATCTCCATGACATTGTGACGTTTTTAGATGAGTATAAACTGACTTCCGCTCATCTAAAAACGTCACGCAATGGTGCAATGGCGGCGCCCAGTGCACACCGTTGCGAGCAACAGATAGTCAATATTTCCTTTATTTCGCATTCTATCAACGTAAGTTTTGTATAATAAGTTTTGGAATACGATTGCTGATAAATATAGTGACACTCAAAAATAAGGTAAGTACTCCTTTAAAACAAAAAGCCAATAAAATGTCCTTGGTGGTTGTACCACAGATTGTTTTTTATTTGTGGGAATTAGTTTCGTTAAAGACTGAGGCGGTTCAAGTACCTCAAAAAACATTGTTCGTTTCATGGAAATATATGTTTTGTCAGTTCAGCGATCATCACACTCTAGTGCACACATTCAGGCGAAGATGCCATAAGGTCCTAGGTTAAATGAAGGGAGAAATGAGCAAAAAATGTTGTTTATTCGCAAATGACTGAAACAAATATTCAATAATGTGAGGTAATATGAACAAATACTAGGTTTGGTATAGAGCAATTTTGTTTGATATATTCCCTTCTGTTTTCATATAATCAGCAATATTCCTCATTTCTCTGTTGTTTAACCTGGGCCCTTAAAGAGAACATGGACGATTTACGGCCTGCATCTCCGCCTGACTTTGTGTGCTGGTGCATGACGATTGGTCTATTGTATTAAAGTGAATCAGTTTCCCAGAAAACAATGGATATATTTGGTTTATGTAAAAGGATTTCTTTTTCTTTTTTTGATGAGTGCTCGTGAGCTAGGGGTTAATTGCCTTTATCATAACCATGGTAACCAGGAGAGAGATCTAACCTGGTGGATGCTCATTTTCTTTACCCGATCCTGAGCTGCCAAATCGCTTAAATCTGGGCGGGACTTCGTAATTCACCCCAAATTTGACCTCATCCGGTAATGAATCATACATCTCCCTCTGAAACAAAGGATACTGATCAGAAATTTGCCAAAATATAGGAGAAACATAGGAATTTTCCCTATAAAATATAGGAAAATTTGGAAAATAAAGGTGTGCAAGACAGGTCACTACTACATTGTATGTTCCAAAGTTGGCAGTTTTCTGGTGTTTAATAAAATTATTTCCACTGAATGCTGACATAGTGGTGGTGATTGAGGAGACCCATTCTGCTGGTTGGTTCAAGAAAGAGAGATTGATTTTTTTTTCTGAGATGTATTTTCTCATGCCAAATTGACTCAATTTCAGAGCATTGGTGAAAGTTTTCATGAGAAAAAGTCAAAATATAGGAAATATAGGAGGTTTTGAGTTAAATATAGGAAAATATAGGAATGACTAAAAAATATAGGAAATATAGGAGGCACTTGCAGGCCTGCAGAAGGGATTAACAGATGTGGCCGTGTCTTGTTCATGAACATCTCAAATCAGAGGAGTACAAAGAAGCAAGCTGGTTTTTCAAAGGGAGTGATCACTATCCCTCTCCATCACTCACCTTCACCCCCAGGAGAGTAATTGATCACTCTCCTGGAAAATACAAAAGGTAATGAAGAGTAATACCGTCAAGAGAGAATCACTCTCACAATAGAGTGATCACTCATGCAATAAAATATCTAGTATAGTGATTAACAGCTCCTGCCAATGTTACAGATGAGAGACTGCACGTTAAACAGGTGGTAACGTGATTTTAATTGTTCGGGTAAAGTGAACTGCATGATTACTTGCAACATTTGCCAAAAGATTTTCAAGTAGTGAAGTCTTGTATTTCTTATAGGGGCCATTATTGTCAGATTCTTCAATTCAGTCTAGTGAACAACATTAAAACAGGAAATGACCGAGATGACGTCAGATAACGTGACCAGGTGTTCATGACGTAACGTAATAGAAGCCGTCATAGTGTAATACAAGTTCTATGATTGAGTATGACGTTGCAAATTATCATGCCCGGAATGCCAATGCGCGTTCTGTGACTTCATCTCAGGCACTGAAGCCAAGTGGAGGCGCTGTCATGTTTTTCAGAGAATGTCAAAAGTGTGATTTCAATGCCCGAGATATTAAAACATGAGGTCACAGAAAAGCGTTCACCATTGTTGATCACTACTAAATAACTTTTATCGAAATATATGTTATTTGCTGAATATTTTCTAAATGACGCTACTACCTCTTTAATGCAAGATCCTATAGCGACATATACAATTGGGAGTATTTATTACGATTGCAAATACACATGTATGAATACACCGTCTTCATTTGACTGTCTACAATTTAAGCTTCAGTGAGTCTTCATAGCATAGAAATTTAGCACTGAATACACTCATCATTAGGAGAGCAAACCATGGCAGAAATACATCTACAAACTTCCTTATACATGTACATGTATAATATGTAATTTTTCTTAATTATTTAACCTTCATTTATACATGTATGATTTTCAAGTATTCAAATTTACCGGTTTTACATGGGCCATCACAGCAGGACGGACGACCACACTGGCTAATTTTGGCTTCACTCCAGCTGGGTAAACAGAATCATTATCATCATCCCAGGTTTCGTTGCTCGAAGAGCGTTCGATGCCCCCTTGTTTCTTCCTAGAAATCGTAACAGCAAAATTCTCGTATATTGGCAATGTGCGACTTGCTATGGCAAAGTTTTCGTATGTTGGCGAAGGACGACTTGTACCGCTTGCCCCACCTCGCGGCCTGGTGAAAGGAACATTGGGACGGATGTGTGATTGGCCGCGACCCAGTCTGCTGTAGATGTTCGAGGATGGGCCGGTGGGTTTCGCGATGTTGTAGTTAGGCTGGTTACTAGCGAAGGGTTTGGGGTCGTAGCGCCCCCTAGAGGCCCCCCTGGAGGATGGATAGCTGTATCTGTTAGGGTAGGGTCTGCGAGGGGGTCCACCACGTGAGCTGTACATGTACGGGCGTCGAATCGGCGTCTGTCCAACAAAAGAAAACAAGGTAACATGACAAACTTACTAATACGTGTAATTTCATCATCCGTAATTCTGTGGACAAAATTCAATCATTTATATCCAACTATGTTTAGGTCAAAAGGAGGACACTTTCTTGGTATAGCACACATACTTGTGCTGGATGTGTCAGTCTTGTTTGAGACTTGAACCCTCGCCCTCAGAGTCTGGCACTAAATCACCAAGAGTAAAATGCAAGTGCTCTAAACCACTCACCCACCTACGCTTCCACAAAAGACGAAGATCGGTGTCCAGGTTACGTACATTCATTACCCCTCTGATAGACTGAATAATGGCACAGCTTCTGAAGCCAATATTCAGCCCTCACAATTAGGAAAATTCTCCACGGCAAAAAAATTGCTGAGGAGAAATCAATTGGCCACGGCAAAAAAGGGCTTCACCACGGCATTTTTTTTTTTGCAGTAGATCTAGTTTTGACTACGATAATTAAATGACTTGCCCAGGATGTTTTGCTGGAATTCACAGATTTTCCACTACAATTGGATGCATTCATTTTTGTCATATCAGAAGTTCATAAAATACAGATGAACTTGTGGTCATATGTACTGACCATTGAGCAAAAATTCAAGTTTTTTGTTTGGGGTAACATAACCTTGCTACAAACCATGCGTTGGTAGGTCAATTTTTAGTTTTATTATTTTAATTTTAGTTCTCAATTGAACTTTTTCATGATCACATACCTGGTGACATTATTGCTTCATGGGAGTAGAGACAGTACGAGATGTGCGAAACAGAGAAAATATTACCACTTGTGTGGATTTGAGTTTTCCTGGTTAACAGATATAACTTCAATATAAGATAGTTTCAGGAATACCCTATATTTCTTAGATGAATTAAAAAAAAAGGTAAAATAAAAAAAACCCTAAAGTTATAGGTGGGGGCCTGTAGGGTTAATCAAACAAACAATATTTTAAATTTTGCCTTGGCTTCTTTGCAAACAAGAATGAATAAAAACTCCGATTTTCCTAACTCCTTCTGGTAAAGTTTTTGTATTCCGCCTCCAGAATGTTCAGCACATCCAACGCCAGCTTAATATTATTGCCGCTTCTTGGTGTGCCGCGAACTTGCCCATATAGTCGGCCGGAGGCATTCCAGTTTTTTATTACCTCAGGTTCCAGCTATCCATTTATCCGATACGGCGATAGTGACAAAGCCACGTGGTCGTAACATGTTGGCCGATCTTGCACGCCTCAAAAAGTAAAGAAAATTTCAAGCACAGTTTCCACCATTGTCCGCCAGTTCAGGCTTTATGCACGACAACCTCAAATTTCACCATTTCGTCAGCATCGTCATGCTCTCGTACGATGGCAAAGCAAAACAAATTGTCACTGTCAAAACTTTTAAATACCGCTGTGCAGGAGAATGGTAATTGGAGGGGCTTACGTGGAGTACGGTAACCCCAAATGTCGGGCAAATTATATTCCGGGTAATGTATGAAAACATGGAGTATATAAGATATTTAGTGCCAGCTGTAAATAATTAATTTAAGATTACTACTCAGTTCACTATTTCAGGTTGCCGTGCCATTCATAATACAATAATACATAATCCTAACTGTACGTGAATTCCCCTTCAACGTAACCCTCACCATTCCCTAGAGCACTCTCCTCATATGCGGTCGCCTGTGCTATTGTGACAACGAAGAAACGCCAGTGGAGAAATGCCCTGCATGCTGGAGAGTGACAGACATCCAATTGAAGATCTGTGCTTTCTAGATCGGGAATGATCGGCTGTCTGTGACTGTCAGTTCTTGGAAAAGTGCATTTTGCCAACCGATGTCTCCAAATTATGCAATCAAACAACCACAGCACCAGTAGCTGTCTCGTTTATTAAAACCAAATTTATTAGCAAGAAAAGCCAGTTCAAGGAGACGTATTTTACCATCGACCGTATGTTGTTTACTGACAACAACAACAACATCACTTTACGACCCACGGCAAAAAAACTGCCGACGCGAAGTGATTTTACCCCAGCATTTACCACGGCAATTGCCATTTGCCGTGGCTAATTGCGAGGGCTGAATATTATATATATTCTAAATGCCATTATATATATATATGTATATATAAAATTCAGTCCATCATTCTAATAACTTTGATCACTGTCCAAAACCACTAAAATAATTTTGGATCAATTCGTCAACTACCAGAGTTGAAGGATTTGGCTAGCTCTCAGGTCTGTAGACCTCTCTTTTTTGAACACAACCTCTCAGTCTCGAATTATGGCAAAATAGTTAGGCTTTAACCCAAATATGACACTCAATTGATGAAGAATCTTCATGAACAGAACTCAACATTAATGTTGTTCAGTGCAAGAAATATAATAAGAAATAAAATATATAATTTTTTTTTTGTCTTCAATTTGGGCACATCCGAGTTTGGGCACAGTGTTTAATGCCGCGTTATGGATGCAATTTAAACGCCTGGTCATATCCATATTGATTAATTAGCACCTTTCATGGCTCACTCCAGTTTGGTAGGAATGGCCGGTCTAATTTCATACCAGGGTAGACTGCCCGTTTTCTGCTAGTAGCTACACCATAATTCTTCTTGCCTTCTGCAAACAGGCGCATACGGATCAATGGCTGGATTCATCTACACAGTGATCGGGGTCAAAGAGTAAATTTTGTTCTGCTTCACTAGATATATATATATATATATAGTAAGTGATAGAATTTATGACAATTGATGGCTGAAAAGCAGACCCATTGTCTATTTCCTGTTGAGTAGAAAAACCCTAACCCTAACAGGCACATATGGATTAATGGCTGGATTCATCTACACAGTGATCAGGGTCAAGGAGTAAACTGTTCTGCTTCACTAGATACATATATACATATATATAGATTTATAGTAAGTGACAGAATTTATGACAATTGATGACTGAAAAACAGACCCATTGTCTATTTCCTGTTGAGTAGAAAAACCCTAACCCTAACAGGCACATATGGATTAATGGCTGGATTCATCTACACAGTGATCAGGGTCAAGAAGTAAACTGTTCTGCTTCACTAGATACATATATACATATATGATTAGATATGATATCTTGATTGGTTGACCTATATTCCTGGTTAATATATACATATATATAGATTTATAGTAAGTGATAGAATTTATGACAATTGATGACTGAAAAGCAGACCTATTGTCTATTTCCGGTCGAGTAGAAAAAACTCTGGAATGCACCCTCAAGGCTAAACAGACATTCGAGCATAATTCATCTTCTTACACCAATGTTCATCACTATGCATACACTCCAAACCTGCCTTTGTGTATCATCTTCTCATCCCAAGTCAATTTCTAAGTTACCACTACTTGTGAGTGAGTGAGTGAGTGAATAGGGTTTAACGTCGCTTTCAACATTTTTTCAGCTATATCACGACAGGGAAGGGAGGGGCAGGGATACGTACTTGTAACAGAGCAGATCTAATGCTGCCATTTTATAGGGCTGTCCCACCGAAATATCATGCTGTAGGCAGACATGACACCCCACTCAGTCACATTATACGGACACCGAGAGAACCAGTCCTCGTTCTATCCTCTTAATGCTGAGCGTAAGCGAGGAAGCAACAAGTTCCATTTTTCAAGTCTTTGGTATGACCGGCCTGGGATCGAACCCAGTACCTACGTTACCACTACGAACTACATGTACATGTACGAGTGCTATATTAGCCCACACCAGTTACCTTCAAAGGACATAGAGGCATGTGACATTATTGATCTCAAATCCATTTGAATATCGAAATGTGTCATAGAAGTGAGTTATTGATTGGTTGACCTATATTCCTGGCCAAACCTACCACCATATTATGAGGAATGACATAGCTACTTGTGAAAGCCATCGCCCTACACACATAACTATGTGTAGATTACGACTGGTTCATCTCTCGTTTCGTAGGTGAAATTTACACCTCAGGTTTTCAATACAGGTCTTCTGACACAGCAAGGCTATTTTGAAGTGTGAAAGTAGAAATAATGAATGGTTAATAATGAAAATGTGCTGATATGTGGTGTATTAGCCTACTAATTTTCTCCATAGAATACAAGGTGTACATTTCATTTAAGAACCAATTAGAACCAGCACATCATCCTCACGTAGCTGGGTCATTTTCTCTAATATGGAGATATATGAATGACACATTGAATAGGCCAGCCAATATCTAACCCCTTCCTATGAAACATTTGATCAATTTAAAATTCAAATTGATTAAAGCTATCTCAATTCTGTTTATGAAGTTACAACTCCCATCTGAAGACAAATGGTGAAGAAATGAGAAGATGGTGCACATGTACCTTTAGTGGTCTGAATGTCCTCATTCTCTTGGATTTTTGAGCTTTCACCATTTTCTGGATGTGAGCTGTTGATTCGTCAGCCACGGCAAACAGAGTCACCTCCCCCTCTTTGTTCCTGAAAGTGTGAGAACATCGGTTGTTTGACATGTTTGATGTAAACATAAAATAACTACTTCAACATTGTTCAATCATCGCAACTTTGATTGTAAAGTTCCAGTATTGAACACATGTATAACTAAACAATGCACCTTACCACATCATGCTAGAGGAACAGGAACTGCAGAATCTTCTTAAGCATTAACGGTACTCCACAGAAAAAATGTTACTTCTTTGGTCTCAGGTAATTAATACCAGTGTTGCCACATTTTCATTTTCTGAACCGCAACAGCTCTAAAAAAAACAGTGCAAGCTCCATCGAAACTTCAAAGCCATTTCTTCGTCTTTGCAACGTGAAACGGGTTCATAGACATCAAAATATTTAGTCTTTTTCTCGCTGAATTGAGTTGTCAAATCAATGTTCAGTTTTTCTAGAATTTTACACCCTTAATGTGTAATATTCTAATACTTTAACATTAGCATTTTGCCACAATTGAGTTTTTCATAAGTTTACTGTATTGAGTTTTTGTGTGAATTTTACAGCCTATTAATGGCTGTAGATTGTGACTCCTATGAACCCCTGTGGAAGTGACCTAATGAGCATGGTCGCTGGTCAAAAGCTTACCCCCTACAGTACAGGGCAGACATTTCTTAACGTTGGGACACGTCTGGAACAGAAACAAAATTGCGTAGAAAATCAAATCATAATTGAGTTTGTCATCACTTCAGCATGCTATGCATGTGTTTAAAGAAAACAAAATCGCGACTTAATAATTTGGCGCACATTTTGATAAAAAGGAGGTAGGCGATTGTCAAATTTATAAAGTCATCCCGAAATATTTAATACCGGACAAATAAAAATATCAGCGTGTCAGATGCAGAAGAAGAGAAATTAACTTCTAATGTATGTTACTGAACACAAGCAAATCGACCACTGCCTTTAACTTTGCTGGCCAACAGAGGGTTGAACACTCCTGTCACCGAGTTACTCGTGTATCAGCACATGCTGCCTGCCAAAGGGTTGGTGATTTGTGACAGATCTGTTTTCTGGCCTTCTCCAAGAACAATTCTGACAGCATTGTTCTCATGGATATTAAAGTGTGTAACAAGCTGATTAAAAATGAAATACAAATGTGCAAAAAACTTTCTGATGCAGCTTAAATTATTTAATACACGACCACTTGTAAACCGATTACATTTGAATTTTTTTTATCGTGTCCGCCCTCAGATGACTCAAGAGATGAGTCATGCTGACAGGCGCTTCAAGAAAATTCCGAGGGCCATTTTCGATGTGATTTTTTCTGTGTTTTTAGCACATCCGACATGCAGAAATTTCTACCCTGTACTATACAACAGAAGAGTTCAGAGACCCAGTATTGCAAACAATGTGGAAATTGGGGCCCAGCAATTGCTTGCAATGGCTCATCATAATCACCACATTGGCATGCAATCTTTTCTCTGGCTTTGAATTTTATGGATGCCAAGTGCTACATTATCCATAGAATGCATCTAGTTTGAGGCTATTGCATACACCCACACCAACCATATCCAAACTGGAGCAATAGGACAAACTTTAGGGATTTCCAGCCAATCCCCCCACCCATGTAGAATATGCAAAACACCTGTATGAAATTAAAGAGATACCTTCCAACTCTGAGGACATCAGGGATGGCAGCGAAGAGGTCTTCTTGTGTGGAGAAACCCAGACGACTGTACGGCAGGTGATCACCTGTCAGGGCCCTGTACTCTCCTAAATATAACCATAACATCTCTTATTAAAGGTTCTACCAAATATGCCATACACACTTTGCAGGAAAACATGAAGAGAAGCCGAGTGAAGAATAAGTTGATATTTTTTTTATGCGAAAAATATCAAATTGGATTTTTGAAAAACAATAAAAAGATGTGGTGAAAAACATATTGAATCCATAAGCTTTGACCCATGACGTCAATATCGACTAGTAGTTGGTTGCGTCGGACATCTCGTTGTGACGTACATTGCGCAGCAATTGACATGATTGGGTTTGACGACATTATCATGACGTTAACAAAGGTATTACGTTTTAGCTTTGTGATGTTTTTTTTTGCATTATAATGGGAATGTTGCCTGAACATTCGCTTCGATTGCACGCTATGAACAATCGTAATTGTACTCCTACGTCATGGGTAGGTCACGGTTTCAGGAGGGTTTCAAAATTGTTTTTCATAAACTTTGACTATTCTCAATATAAACAGGTAACTGCTATTAAATGCAAACTAGGACATCTTAAAACTATTTAGCATCAAGAAAGTATAGGGTAGAACCTTGGCACAGATGTGTAATGTTGAACATGGTGCATTACATTCAGTCTAAAATGCCATTTATGCAAATTGCATGGTTGATATGGTAAATCCTGTTATGATTAAATAATAGAAAATTTCTCAGCCTAAAATCAACCTGGGGTGTTTAATTTATTATAACACTAAGTTGACAACATGGCCCAAAGGAGATCATACGATAAGGCAGGAATTTGGTCTATGTATATACATAGTGCGGTTGAAATCGTAAATAAAATATCCTATTCATAATTGTGTTTTAATATAACGGCAAGAGAAAATATATTCACACAATATGTTATGATTATAGTTACGACTAGAAATTGAAATCTGCAGCATGTGCTGTTTCGTCAAAAAAAGGTCCGAATCGAGTGATTCAAACACACATTTAGACACAAATCATGACCTCTTGGACCAAACAGATTTTCCAGCAGTGAAGATATGCCCCACACATCACTAGACTAAATGATGTTTTGGTCCAAGGGTCCTTGCTGTCTAAATATTTCCTTGAGTGATGTGACTTAGTCATTTTTTCATGAAATAGCACCTGCTGTGGATTTTGTTTTCAATAAGTATAATTATAAGCAGATCTAGCTAGAACTTTCACCACTCCGGTCATCTTCTTGACATGCATATATGGTAATCCCTCTAATAATTCAATCACAGGAAGTGAAATTCACACCATAAAATCTGGAGTTGTTCAAATTTATAAGAAAAGGAACATAATGTTTCAAAATCATGCTTATAAATTATTTTTTCGTTATTCCAATGATTTTAGTGGGTGATCAAATTTAACCGAACCACTGATTGAATTCTGTCGCCAAAATTGGGGGTGAATGAATTTTGATAGGGGATTGAATTATTAGAGGAATTACTGTAATTAACCCTCCCCCCCACCCACCTTCCTCTTTCCCACCTTCCTCTTTCCCACAACAATGTATCTAAATAATCACATGATACATGTAGAGTAAGTACCTGCAATTCTCCTGGCAGGAACTCCTTCCTTACTGCTTATGAGAACAGACCTCAGCATGGACTTCACATCCTTTAGTAAACGGGCCCTTTTTTCATCTGCCATGTTCATGGTATGTAATATCTCCTGGTTATGTTCTTTTTCAAACTGTTTGTTCAAATACTTGGGATATGAGATCCTCCACCACTCGACTAATACATCAAGGGTTCTGTTGATGTACCTGTTCTGGAAGCGAAAGTGAAACTGAAAATGAAGGTAGAGAAAAAAATTCCCTATGAACAAATTTGACAGGGTTTCCTACAGGGTTATCTCCCCTCATTTCTAGGTTTCCACACCTCGGCAATCGGAGCAAACTCCCAGCAAGATTATCTCCCAATAGGTTTAGTCATTTATATCATTGATGGATGCCATTATGTAGGCCTGAATCCATAATCTCACAAATGTAAATGTTAGCAGCATCCTCAATACTGCAAGTCTGTATACTCCATACGAGTTCTGCATGCACATAAGGGCATTAAAGGTGAAATGCAAAGGTTTTCATATTTCCCTATTTATATTCTTTGCGGGCTAGTTAATGATGGAAATATCAGTCCAAATACTCTGTTTGGTTTTATTTGAAGTATTTTATCTCCTGGTAGCTTTTGAAAAGTGCTTCAAAATTGGCATCTCAAGCCCGACCGATTTCAAAAATGAAATCTGCATCGCTTATCTGCCCTTGTTTGACGTTCGTTTGTGACGTCACATCAGACCATGTAGCCGAGCATCAATACTTTTAACATTCAGTCTTTGGGCGGCTGGTCTGACGTGACGTCACAATCAAGGAAAGATAAGCGATGACGTTTTGCAAATCTGAATTCAGCTGTGCTAGGGGTACCAACTTTTAAAAAGATTCTAGCAGACAAGATAATTCAAATTAAACCAAGTGAAGTGGATAGATTGGTATTTATATCATTATTCAACCTATATAAAATGTGAAAAGGAGAATCTAAATACCTTTGCATTTCACCTTTAACAACTATTACTTAAACTGTCTGTTAAAATAACAGGGCGCTGATGGTGTTAGAGTGTACTTTGCCGTGTTCACAGACAAGCCAAGTTTAGAATGAGAACATGCTGGAGAACGATCTCTTTGATGTGATCAAGGGAATGACATGCAGGCTTCTCACCAGTCAAAACAATCACGGATACATACATCGGAGTTCAAAGGACATCAAATATACCGGTACGACAGTCTACCTGGCCTCTAATTTGCTCAAATATCATGAATATCGGTGTAGGCCTATTCAGAGGAGTCAAGAATGTGATTTGGAAATCCTAAAAATGTTGACTGGTCTTTTAGCTATGCCAAACAATATTCTGCCATGGTACAGCTTTGTCAGACGATCGAACCATGGTTACAAATGATGGTTAGCAGCGGGAGAGTGTTAATGTTATCATTTGTAATGAACTAGCCGGAGACAGCGATTTACACTGTTTGACTCTTGTATCCTCTCCAACACTCCGGCATCTTTATCAGATAGCATCCTGGACATCTTTGAAAGATGACAGATAAAACTGCCCAGTTAGTGGGTGTTAAAGAGCTATTTTGATTGATTTTCTTAGATTTAAGTCACCCTTCCCTTCCCAATACACTGATGAAGTTTGGTCACCTTCCGATCAAAATAGATGGTTGCTAAAATTATTATAGTAGGATTAAGATACAATCATACATGTCATATGGCTAAAAATGCATGTGAACTTTTGATTTCGATTCAAAATCTAGCATTCCATCTTTTTTTCAAAAAAACCTACAAATTGTTTGATATGTACTCAGACTGCTTTGATCCCTATTACGAGTATGGGGCTTCAGCCCATCAGAAGCACATACCAGGATCTTATAAGTGAAAATTTCCTAGTGACACATATCTAGAGAAACTGATCTCTTCATGAGTGATGCTGTCATAACAAAGTTCAAGCTGACATGGACAGACATTATGGATTGGCTGTAGAGATCCGGATGCGAGACAAATCCGCAAACAGGCGGATATGCCCACTGTACTCGTGGTATTCACCAAGCCTCGATCCGTTTTCCGCTTTTTACAAACTCCAAATCTAATCTCACACATGGGCAACAAAACTGTAATGAGCTGTTACATTATAATGCGCATAGATTATTACGCAAAATATGTCACTGAATTTAGTTTCTGTCTATGCAGTTTCATCAACCATGCCAACCATGAAGTAGGTCAAATAACAACAGCACATCACATGTTTTGCGTGAAAATGGTGAAACAAGACCTGCCTAGTGGGAAAATGAAACAACACAATCCAAGATATGAAATTCTGCGAAAAACGTGAATTATGTCCCCTTGCGTAATGCGGATGGCTACAAGTGTGGGCACTACTGGGGACTGAGGATTTTGGCAGAGTTTATTCTTGTTTAACCATCGGCAGGTGACCAAACGAGCAGTTCTTCTGTGGAATTTCATGAGCTTATGAACTAAGCTAGGCACATGTAAGATTCAACATTGCTATCTTCTATTATGTAAACAAAATAAATAAAAAATAAATAACAAAACAATCGATAGTAATAGACATGCCAGGTCTAATATTATGTACCTGATTCGGCATAAGTGTTCAACTGTGGTATCATTGTGAAGACTATGCTTGTGCGCTGATTATTGCGCAACCCAAGTTGTAATCAGGAAGTGTTATGATGACCGAAGACTTTGGACAAACTGGTTTTGGTAGAAGACACATCAACCACATGGTCCCCAACAACACAATGAATGGCATGGGTTGAAAGAACCGGAACCATATAGCCATGAACTGAAATACAAACGTATTTTTCTTCCAGGGTATTTCGAGCAGGACGAAGTCAGCACTATCATAAGGACGGATATTAATAGGAAGAACATATGTATAAATCTTTCTTTCCAAAGCCCTGTGAAATGTCTGTAATCTTTGAAACATTATTATAGACCCTCTCTTCCACTCCCCAAAAATGAATAAAATGAGGCGCTTGATGGGTGTGACTTGCCTGTGTTAACAGGGGTCAAAATGTTCGGTCGTTCACTCGTTTTTACGACCAAAAAAATCTACTGACGAGTAAAACTGAAGCCCAGGTCGTCCACCTGACGATCACAAAAAAATTGGCTTCCGTAAGAAAAAAAAAAGGCCAATAACATGCATTTTTATCGTCAATTTCGTAGCCGAGATGGCAATTTTTATTCGTTGTTTCCCGCATGCTTTCGGAAAGCCGTGTTTACTTCCTGTCCGTAATTTAGCGATCGTGAGTCCGGCTGTTCATTCGGGTCTGATCGGGGAAAGTCGGCATTAAGCGCAATGATGGCAGACGCCATTTTGTGCTATCTCATCACACCGGGAGTCCATGCCAATGTCTTCATGAGTCGCGGGATGTGAATACATTTTGTGATTATCTATGGCCGTCAACCACCGGATTACGACCATAATGGCAGGACTGTTAAGATATTTTCAGCGAGCCGAAACCCGCAATGTGCCTCAGTTAGTCGCAACACCACCAGTGACAACAACAACGCAACGGCAGGCATTGCGGAACCAGAAACTAAGAAACAAAAATTGAGTGACAGTACAACTCGCTTACGGAAATATCAGCCACACTGGACAAGCGGTAGGGAATGGCTAACAGTTTCTGACATCAGAATAAAACGACAACAAAACTTCACTTTTGGTTTTCATGTATTTATTTCATCAATGTATTACATGTACATCAAGTTGAGAATGATTTCATACTCGTTATCTTTCGATTATGGGCTTATAAAATCCATCTGAATGTTGGCTGAATTTCAAATGTCGGAACTGATGTTAAGATGGATGACCTCAATCTCACTGGGATGACCTCAATTTTTAATGAGGTCATCCACTGGATGATCTGGAAATCTGGAACATTTTGACCCCTGGTTAAACAGTATGCCGGGTCAGCCCGCAGAACTTAATTTTCTTACGTCAGCTAGCCGACCCTCTAATTGCTTTCACCTTAACATGTATCAGAGTTATTTTTCTTGCTGTGAAGTTCTCTTTGAACACCTCCTGACTTCCATTCTGCTAAAATTAGCAGTTACAGATGGCTATTTCATGTTTTAACAGGTCAGGGTAAAGGACTGAGATATATATCCTAATTGGGATCAAATATCTCACTTCGGATATTTTTTTTATACTTCTATATTTTAAGCTGGCATATCCAGGCTCGTTATTCTGTTTGTATATAGACATACAGCAGTGGTGAGTGATGAGAAGTATACTGCAACAACAACACAAAACAAATAATGCATGTAATTGCAATAACACAAAGAATAATTTTGGCGAGAAAAGTCAGCAAAATTAAACAATCGCATTGGCAGTTAAGTAGATTCCATCTTGTTTTTGTAGTTTAGATGCCGAAATTCTAATTTGACGTTTAGTATGAAAATCGGTCAAAATATCACAATTAGGATATATTTCAATATCCAAACTTGGATTTAAAATCTCAAGTGGGATACATGAATATATCACAGTTAGTCCTTTGGTCTGACCTGTTTCAGCTCCAGGCATGTGGAACCTCTTTTACTACGGTCACAGCGCTATTTTGGATGTTTTTGAGAGGTTATTTTTGTGTAATTTCCAAGATAATGGACCTTTCAGGATGAAACCTGGCATCAGACATCTGCAGTGCTGCTCAGAATTGATCTTTGACATATTTTTCATGTTCATCAGTGCTTCCATCTTCACGTTCAGAGCACTGAGAGATCAACAGAATTAGCATGTCAACAGTACCAGTGTGGAAAGCATTTTGGACACTTCATGTTATTTTTTTCGACTGCAACTATAACTGATCAGGTAAGTCATGAACTATTTATTCATATACTGTTTATTTCACTGGCATATGTTTATAAAGTTAAAATAATTTTTATCGCGAAAAATCAGAGGATATTTCAGATACCTACACGGCACCAAACCAGCCCACACAATTCACGTGGCGTGGCATAATCAGTTCACCTCAGCAATATTCAACATGGTGTTAAATAGGAGTTATTTTTATATGCCAGTTATTTTTGCCGAGGTGACTTTTCTGAATTGTGTGGGCTAGCTGCCAAACAAATCATCAAGTACCATGGACGGCAGGGGTACCCTTGCTGCAAACTCCTTTTGCATTGACTTCAGAAGTGCCAATTACCAAAATAGATCATACATGTACAAAGAATTGAAGAGTATCTCCATGATAAATGCAAGGTATTTTAAACACATCAATTGGTGCATTTGTGTGCTCAGAAAATTGAATTCCCCACCAAAATTTGAGGTAAAAAATAGTTAATTTGTTCAAAGTTGATTTTTTGATAGAAGAAAATGGTCTAGATGGCTGAAATTTTTAATACTAAGGTGTTTCAACTTCCTCTTCAAACATGTGGAAAATTGACCATATACATGCACAAATGCTGCTCGTGGAATGGCAGGAAGTGTCCAAAATAGCTTCCGTCCAAAGTACCTCTCTCACCCGTAATTGTGATCATTTGGCATGTTGTACGCTTGAATGGTAAATGTTATCATATTGTTGTTGTTGTTGTTTATCTGTAAATCCACTCTTAACTCGATGGGTATTTTCCACTGGTGCTACAAGAAAAAATCACATGGTGCTATATTCCCAAAATGCTGTTTGTTCTCTTATGCTTGAGAAAGTAGGCGGTGGGCAGTGTTCGATCGATCAATACGTGTTCTCCGACTCATTGATGCAGAGTAGGGGGGAAAAAAACAAAAAAACATACATGTATATACAATGATAAGGTATATAGAAATAATATGCAGTGATAAGGTATATAGAAATAATATGTACATCATTATGAACTGGAGAAACATGGTAATGTTATTTACAATCCTTGTTCGGGTGGCACAGTTGATGCGACTAATTTAAATACATGTTCTAGGGAGGGTAGGTCTTTCCCAGGTAGTCACAGAATGCTCCCACTATCTTAGAATTGTGCTCCCTTGAGAGGACCTCACTGTGCCCACTTAGCACCTGTAGGTTGATCTCCCCCACAATAGATCCTTTCTCCCTGTTGGAAAGACACAGAGTCTGATTCACCTTGTCCATCAGAGAATCGCGGTCTTCCTCAAATCTCGAGCACTGGAAGACATAATGATGTACTGTCACAGGCACATTGCAGACACTGCAGTCTGCTGACGTTAAGTTGGTGTTCAGCTTCACCTGATGATGTTTCAGTTTGGTATGACCACTGAGGATCTGGTTCAGGCAGCTTTGTTCTCTTCCTCTGTGTTTATGGAAAAACTTTCTGGTGTTTGTCTTCTTGATAAATGATCACAGCCTGTACACAGTTTACCTTTGTGGAGTTTTCCAACCGTCGTTGCCATTTAACTACCGCCTTCTTCCTCATATCATACTGTGTATATTATGTTATGTCTGTATATTTTGTATGTATGTATGTGTGTACATGTATGTATGTATCTATGCGTTTTAGCCCTTTTCTGGGGCACAATTCATGCAATAAACTATCTATCTATCTATCTACTCTCGTGGCTTCGCTCATATCATACTCTCGTGGTTTCGCTCTATAGGCCAAAATGTGAGTACGTTTATTTGTTACAAAAGATTTATCCGGTTCCGTAAACGAAATCAGTCTTCAACTGTTGGGCTCGACAGCAAGCGTGACCGAGTTATCTATTCGGTACGAAAATATGCGGCATTCACCCCTTTATTGCAGAGCATAAACAATTTCCACAAAAGGTTATTGAATATGATCGTCCAGTTACCGTTGTTGTTGCACCCAATTTGTCCGGTTGCGATAACGACTTTCGATTTCGGAAACAGCGCCCTCTATGAAGCCAAGTCTATTTTATTATCTGTTCAATCAACCGATCTACTTTGAAAGTACTAAATAAAACTAAACACTCTATTTGAGAAGTGATTGTGATTTGTTCAGCCAATTATACAATGTCAGATATGGACATCTTACGGTAGGAAAAATTATGCTCTTCACTATGACTATGGAAATCATTGGCCTGAAATCCATTCTCAATGCAGATATACTCTTCCTATCGGCTAGGCCATTCAAAATATGTGTTTACATTGGTATAATATACCTCCTTTTTTAATTGTTTTATACCAAACCTAGTTTAATCCGTGGCTGATGCTGATTTGATGGTGATCATGAATTCCATGAAAAAGCGGACATCGCTAAAAGCAGCCCTTTCTCGCATAAAATTCACTCCACATTCTTTCGTAGACCATATATTAGCATGTTGGGGTTTTTTCTGTTCGCTTCTTATGATCTCCGGGAACACGCCAATAACAGAGAAGATGTGTTTTAATCGCGAAATATTTTTCCCGAAATGTTATCAACCTGATTAACTCAGGAAATTCGAAATTGTCAAGGAAGAAAAGTTGCATTTTACTGTAAAGTATACTATCTTAAAACATCTGTAGAAAAGATATGCATGTTACAGGGACTGTATTCATTGGCCAAAATAAGAGTTCAGAGGTTTAATTTTATAATTAGAAATGATAAATTCCTCCTAGGAATATTTTTTGGGAGAAAATGTGTAATTAATAAAGCTATTTTACCGAGAAAATTTAAAAAGCGCACTCGTGATTGCGTCACAATTTTTTTTTGTGATTCCGTCACGGACTAGATTTAACCCCTGTGACATGTGTGATGACCCAATCGCGTTTTTCTCACGAGGAAACAAATATTTTCATCCTTGGGTACTGTATGTTAGTAAGAGATGTCATATAAGAATAATCAGATTGAAACACAGCAGCAAAAAAAAAAATAGACAAGCAATACTAGTCGTGTCTCCGTTTCAGGTGATTCCGTCACGAACATTTCGAGGCAAGATTTACTGAAAATGATGGATCAGCTGTAGATTTTTCATGGATCCGTAAAGAGATCAAACTAAACAAGAAACTACATGGGTATGACCTCGGATACATGGCTTTCAATAAAAAAAAAATCTTCCTTAACGGTGATTCCGTCACGGTGGAATTCATGTGATGCTGATCCCCCCCCCCCTTTCGTTTTGGAAGAGTTTTATTGCGATTATCCTGAAATTATTCACTGGCTTCCAGTGAAAATACATTTTTTCCCTGGCAAACAATTAGTTTTCATCGATTTTTTTAACGGCCGGTTGTCTAGGTCGACTATACGCATGGAAATGGCATAAAAGATAAATGTGACGGAACTCAGTTACGTGTTTTCGGAACACGTTGAAAACGACAAACAGTTGATAAAAATGTTATAAATAAAAAATCAGAAATGGTATGAACCTACTTTTTCTACGATAGATTACTGGGTTGTTGGCGATACTTTCCAGTAGACCGCGATTGAATATTTACGTGTGACACGCGTAGGCCAGAGCGCCCAACTTGAAATTACACATTGCGAAGCACGTGCTTTTTGCCCTCAGCTGACGGTAGGTGAAAGTTACTGCGTATTACAAGATATACAAAACCCGCTATGCCAGGACTGTGGCCGCTTTTCAACAGAGGAATACATTAACTTTTAATCGCCATGCATCCACCGATCTGAAGCAGCGTTTTTCTCTCCGAAAACGAAGTCGATTATGTACCTTTTTGTGATCACAAAGTCGTAAAACTATGTAGCAGTGCACAGACTTTTTGTGACAGCCGGTTGTTGTTGTTGTTGTTCAAAACAGGTGTCTGGAAGTGAAGTGGATCGAGGCCGATATTTGCTTTGAAAAAAAAGTTATGTCACAACGACAACCTACTACATTACCAGTGTAGAACAATGCAAGGTGCATTCTTGCAGTTAGTAGAACTTCAAGTAAGTCCTTCATACAATTGTAAAACTTGTTCTCGCCGCATCCTCCACATATTTTGCGCGAAAATGCTGAAACAAGATCCGCCTAGCGGAAAAATGAACCAATCCAAGAGGGGTAATTCTGCGAAAAACGTTAATTATGTCCCCTTTCCTGATCCGAACGACAATAAGTATGGGCGCTGTTGGGGTCTAACTTCACTTTGTGAATCCAGGAAAGTAGCACCAGGGGACAAAAGCCCCACCAACAAAAGCCCCTACAGACATAGGTTCCAGAGAACAAGAGCCCCAAAACGCTATTTACGATACGATACGATACGAATTTTATACGATCAAAGTAAACGTACAGTGATCAAGGGGAAGTAACTCCCAACATAAACAAAAACACTGATTCCAGCAATTATAAACACAGACAATGATAGGATGGACAATTTCAATAACACCCAGTGACGTATACATACAGTACAAATTATGTTTGAGGGTGTGAAAAGCTATAGCATAAAACAATGAGTTTATGCTTGGTACGATATTTATTTATATGAAATCACACCATACCACGAACTGTCTACAAAACTAACACTTGCCATGGTGCAATTACAAGTATGAACTAATTTCTGGCAGGGGGTCTGGTGAGCATTTTGGTTCTTAACATTAGCATTTCATTATTGAACTTTCCGATTGTGGGTGTTATATTGGCCTCACTGTTGAGAATAAGGAGAAGTTTTTCACTGTTTGTCATGTTTGCAAAGTGGGTGTTATGAGTTGGTATAATTTCATAGAATATTTTTCTGTATATATCTGTTTTTGTTGTTCTGCCCTTTTCTATTGCTAAATTATGTGCGCTGATTCTTAGTTTTGTAATGGCCTGTCTGTAATTTTGGTTTTTAACTCTGTCAAGGTATAAAGCTTGTCCCTGAATTGTTGGTATCTGTTTGTAGCATGACAGTTTTTCTGTTTGCTGAATTTTTTGAATGGAGTAGTTGTTGTAAGAAGTTGGCATTTGCTCTTTACATTGCTCAATTGTTGGACAGTTTTTAAGATCAAAGTGTTTATTAAGGGTTGGAATATGGCTGTACCATGAAAGTTTGTTACTTTGGTGCAATTGCTTACTACATAAGTAAGCATCACTGAGCAAATAGTTATCTATAGTTTTCTTCAGTCTTCCATTGTATTTTAAGATAGCAGCGTTTATATCTACGAGTGCTCATTCACCCCCATGGCTCATTCACCCCCATGGGGTCATTCACCCCCATGGGTTAGTTTATAGGGATAGTGAGATCGCGTGCCCTTTCTATACTACTCATCGCGCACTCCTCATCGCGCATGCGCAATCGACCCATTCTACTGTAGGGTGCAAGCCTGGCCCATGGAATCTCAGGTAGCGAACACCCCAGGTCTCTCGCCTCACCCTATTCCGCGCCACACCTATATGGATAGGGAGATCGCGTGCCCTTTCTATACTACTCATCGCGTATGCGCAGTCGACCCATTCTACTGTAGGGTGTAAGCCTGACCCATGGAATCTCAGGTGGCGAAAACACCAGGTCTCTCGCCCCACCCTATCCCGCGCCACACCTATGCGACCCGCTGTGCAGTGAGTAAAGCGGAGAAGGATTATATCTATGATAAGTGACTGGCGACCAAGTTCACGTTTGCATGCAACATTGGTACTGTATTTATTTACTCTCAGGTTGAGTTTACAAAATTTTGTTTGAAGTTTTTCAAATGGTTCTTTTTCATCTAAATCAAAATAGTGCTGGTTTGCATGCTTTAATTTACTAATGTATTCTGTTCCCCGATTTCACAATTATATAGCAAAATAGGTTTATAAGTGTTTCAAAAAGTTTCGTATCTATTGCTGCTGGGAGATTGTTACCATTGAATGACTTATGTATTTTGAATAGTGCTTTTAATGCCTTTTTATATAACTCATCTCGTGTTGGTGTGAAGTTACCTTGAGAGAGTTGACTGTGCATCCAGGATAGGTATATTGTTGTGTTATTTCTAGGTTATTATTGCCAAATATAAAAGTTGGGTGGCTAGTGTTTCTGCCTCTTTTAATTATCATGACTTGTGACTTTTTACCCCTCGGCCAAAATTTGGCCGAAGGGTATTGTCGTCGTCATGTACGTCTGTCCGTCTGTCCGTCCGTCCGTCTGTCCGTCACACCTTTCTCATTACCAAGATATCTTCAGAACGACTTACCCTAGGCACACCAAACTTGCAGTGCACATCCGTATGCTTGTGACCCAGAACCCTATTGAATCTGGACCTGATTGGTTAGAAACTTTGGCGGCCATCTTTAATTTATGCGAAACCATCACAGGTTTCTTGTTACCAAGATATCTTTAGAACGACTTACCCTAGGCACCCCAAACTTGCACTGCACATCCATATGCTCATGACCCAGAACCCTATTGAATCTGGACCTGATTGGTTGGAAACTTTGGCGGCCATATTTAATTTATGCGAAATCATTAATCTTGTGTATCTTAGGTACCATTTCTCTGTTCAGTGTGAAACTTGGTATAGATCATCGATGCATCAAGAAACTTCAAAGGAATGACCAAACCAGTTTCCCTGATTCGGTGAAAACCTTGGCGGCCATCTTTAATTTATGCAAAATCTTTAATGATATATATCTCTGATACCATTCAAGTGTTCTATACGAAACTTGGTATACAGCATCGATGTATCAAGAGATCTGCAATGTATAGCCACATCAGTTCCTCTGAGTGGCGGGAAGGATGGGCGGCCATCATTAATTTATGCAAAATCATTAATGATCTCTATCTCTGATACTGTTCGAGTGCTCGATGTAAAATTTGGTATATATCATCGAAGCATCAATAGACTTACGATAAATGGCGTTTCTGATTGGGCGGAACCTTGGCGGCCATCTTTAATTTATGCAAAATCTTCAATGATATATATCTTTGATACCATTTCAGTGTTCTATATGAAACTTGGTATCCAGCATCGATGTATCAAGAGACTTGCAATGAATAACCACATCGGTTCCTCTGAGTGGCGGGAAGGATGGGCGGCCATCTTTAATTTATGCGAAATCATTAATGATCTATATCTCTGATACGGTTCAAGTGCTCAATGTAAAATTTGGTATACATCGATTAGACAGTTCTGGTTTTTCTGCTTGGGCGGAAACCTTGGTGGCCATCTTTAATTTATGCAAAATCTTTAATGATGTTTATCTTTTCAGTGTTCTATATGAAACTTGGTATACAGAATCTATGTATCAAGAGACTTGCAATAAATAACCACATCAGTTTCTCTGAGTGGTGGGAAGGATGGGCAGCCATCTTTAATTTATGCGAAATCATTAGGGATCTCTATCTCAGATAATTTTCAAATGTTCGATGTAAAATTTGGTATACATCGTCGATGTATCAACAGGTTTCTCTGATTGGACGGAAACGTTTGAGGCCATTTCTAATGGCAAAATTTTTTATAATCTGTATATTTGTTACTTGACTGCTTGGTGTTCCTGAAGTCTTGTTTTAAATTGAATACATTATGAATGGCTGGCGCCCAGAGCCGAGGGGTTTTCAGATGCGCAGCTTCGTATTTGTATTTATAGTTAAATGCCAAATTTTACAGAAGTTTTCCAAATGGTCTAGGCATGATTGTAATCCTTCTTTTGATTCTGAAATTAAAACTAGATCGTCTGCCCAAGGTAAATGCGAGAGTTTTAAAGTTTCGAGAGTGGCAGGTTGACAGGTTTGTTCAGGAAATGATAGGTCGTTTAGGAATATATTAAAGGTTGTGGGGCTCAAGTTGTCTCCTTGCTTTACACCAATATCAGTTTTAAAGAATTCTGTGCGAGATCCATTAAGTTTTACACTAGATAGACTTGTTGTGTACATTGCTTTTATTATCCTGTAGAAGTTGCCATTTATTCCTTCCCGTAGAAGTTTAACAAGTATGCCAGAATGCCACATCTTGTCAAATGCTTTTTGCAGGTCTATGAAGCATAAGTATAGACTTTGTTTATTACTTGTATATTTTTGAATAAGCGTTTTTAGAATGAAGTGGTTATCAGATGTTCTTCTATTTTCTCGAAATCATGATTGGTTGTCTTTAAGTATGTTGTTTGATTCTAGAAATTGGTTTAGTCTGATATTTAGAATGGACGAGAAAAGTTTGCCTAGGCAGCTGAGAATACTGATCCCCCTGTAATTATCAGGGTTATTCATTGCACCTTTTTTGTGGATAGGAGTTAAACAAGCTTGTGACCACTGGGTTGCTAGAATTCCAGAGTCTAGGATTTTGTTAAACAGTTTATTTAATGCAGGCATAATGATATCCCTTCCATGTTTTAAAAGTTCGTTTGTGATATGATCAAGGCCGCATGATTTATTGTTTTTCAAAAGGTTAATGGCATGTTTAATTTCCTTGTTAGTTATGTGAGTGTAAAGATTTGTTGAAGTGAAAGGTTGGTCTTCGAGGTGTTTTATTTCCTGTAAGATGTCTTCATCACTCTGAGTATCCGATGGTTCTTGTGTGTTAAGTGATTATGGATGTTTTCATCAAGGTTTTTTGGTAAATCTACTTTATCTTTATTCTTATCTATAATTTCATCTATTATTTTCCAAAAATGCTGGGGTCCTTATTTTCCAGGTTTTCTAGTTGTTTACATAGTTCATGTTTGTGTTCCCTTGTAACGTTTTTTGTGTCTTCTTTAGTTTTGATTTAAGTGAAAAATATCTTCCTCGTATCTGTGTGTCACTGTGATATTTTGTTAATAAATAAGCAAGATTGTGAAGGTCTGATTTAAGTTTGGTTATTCTGGGATTGTTAATTGTTGTCGATTTTCTGCGTGGGAGGGACTGTTTTGAAGGATGTGCAGTTTTTAATGTGCAGTACAATTAGTTCATGGACTGATATAAAATGAGAGAGCAAACATGAAACAACACTAAAGGGGAAATCTTTCCATTGGACTGTATCAGTTTTGACCCAACTATATACTCAGTATGCAAGAAGCTCTTGAAAACTACAGCTAATTAATGTTACCGTGCAATATTGGTAAAGGTGATTAATTTTTAACCATAAATTTGACAACTAATTTTTAACAATTTTCCAAATATATCGCCGTGTTAAATAAGACAAAAATAATTTTGGGAAATTGTATAAAATTAATCTCTTACTTTTCTCAATAATTGTATGGTAACCTTTTTCTGTATTTTGCAGGAACTCCTTCCATATATTTGTTGATAATTTAGGTCGGCCACAAAGTGATACAGTTCAATGGCAAGAATTCCCTTTATTGTTGTTTCATGCTTGCACTCTCATTATTTGAAATTTACCAGGAACTGATTGTATGGTGTTCTATTTGGGTAAAAAAAAAGTTTGCGTCGCGTTGCAGGCCTCTCAGGCGGCTGGCGACTGGCGACTGGCGACTTTCTGCTTTTTTTAACATCTAAAAACTCGCCACTCGCCACGCGACGCAAAAACACGGCAAGTTTATTCCTATCTAATAACATTGCAAAACTCGCCAGTCGCCGGAGAAACACGGGCGCGCGGCGAGTGGCGACTTTGACTGGGAAGTTAAACGGGCGAATAAATGCCTATCTGACAAATAATAATCCCCAATGATTGCTCATGGAGAGCAAGAACTTCGTCAGCAGCCTGGGTTGGATTTTTCTGCGCCTCGTTCACTACAGAAATAATCGGATAGGCACCTATTCGCCCGTTGAAGTTGGACTGTGAAATACAACGAGGACTATGGCAGTGGAAACACATCCTATAGCATGTGGTGTGCCTCACGTGCGGTGAATCACGGTTAACACCGGAGAGGTGCAAAATCCGTACAACATTAATGCGCGAGGTACTATGACTTCGACGGAATAGGCTGAGCAGCCGCGAATGCTTCGGAATGTCCGTCAACAAAAGTAGTCCGTGACGTCACGGCTCGACGTCACAGCCATGGTTAGATGATTTTTCTACCATGGCTTATACGATGGGAAATCACCATTTTATATGAGAATTACGGAGTTTCAACCCCGGCGCAAGACATACCGATAGGATAGAGCCCATGTCATTCATCTGTCGTCATCGGTGTTGGACAAACTGGATTACAGTCCCCAGAGTCCGGTGGAGTATATTGAGATGAAAGCCCTTTACCGAGAGACCAAACTCCAGGACATCGATCGTTAAGTCCAAGCCTGCTCTAAAATCCAAAACATCGATTCGCTCGACGTCATTTTCTACGCAATCGGTTCATCTTCGCCGGCATTGATGCTCAATGGCAAGCGGATTTGTTCGACTTGAGTGCTTTTGCCAAACACAACGACAGCAACTGGTATATCTTGACGTGCATTGATATCCTCGGAGTATGCGTGGGTCATGCCCATCCGGATCAAAACGGAGGAAAAACTCATCGACGCGTTCAAGACCAGGCGCAAACCATTGTATTTTAAACAGACAAATATTTCATCCCAAAGAATACAAGACCGTACAGCAGTGTGCTCCACCAGTTAACTGGTGGTTACAATGGGGCCTATCATCGCAGTATTTAGAGATCCCATCAAATTAGCCAAGTGAAACGAAGCCCAAGCTCGGGCTGTCTTGTACTGCTTCAAATTACAAGCGTCTGGTCCGTCATTCATAATTCAGCCGTCGTCCATTAGAGAATATCCGCGTCCATAATCCAAAGACCTATTCCAAAGACCTATTCGAAACCCCAACGCGCACTGAAGTATGGGGGAGCGGGGGGAGCATATGCGCATCAGTAATGTAAAGGAAAAGTTCGAGAAAGGTATAGTCCGTGGTGAAATCCACATAAGACTATTACACCGTGGAAGAACGCCGTGACAAGACGATGTATCTCGTGAAGCGGCAAAGCTAGCGAGTTCGTTCAATTCCTGTGTGCCAGCAGACCAGGTTAAACGGATATAAAGCACAGGTCCAGCCGAGTTGAGTTCAGTCTACCCTCGGACATGGACAATGGGCGACTTGTGTTGAAACTCCAAACCCGAAAAGGAAAAGTGGCTTCTGTGATCACAATCTTAGCCCTCCTGGGTTGATGCATTTGGAGTGCATTTTACGACATTTACGACGTGACGGTAGGTCAGGCGACATTGGAGAATGGAACGATGCGGCAAGCTAACTCGACCTTCAGGCGGACCCCGATCTTTCTTCAAGGTTCAGAAAGGATGAAAAGTGGGGGGGGGGGCGGAGTTGGTCCGGACCATTGTGCATGGGGCCGATTCCGAGGTCATGCGTTCTCTATATGAGATTGGGCATTACGTTTTGAAAGGGAACGTTCCAATGACACCGGCTCCGAAGGCTGAAGCTGTCCAAAGTGATGTGCAAGCACTGGGCGATGCATTCAGCGATGTCCCCATCCGAAAGGCACTGAAATGGAGCAATATGCAAGAGGTGAGAAAAATTGTCGACGTCTGGCGACTAACAAGCAACCATATGATCACACAGAAATGTTTCTCTCGGCACCTCACATTCAGAGCCGATGGTACGGTCAATTCTCGGACGTAGCCTGAGTATCTCAGCCGCGCTTTTATTGCAGATGTTCATATGGAAACTATGAAGATACGAATTAGATAAGCTAGCTCGTGAGCTAAAGCCGAGTCAAAGAAGCGGGATTAATCTTGGTCGTCAAAGCAAAATGAGCCGTCGGGAATAAAAGACTCCAGCGTTGCAATTGGAGCATTTCCAAGCATCGAAGTAAAAGAGTCCAACACCCCACCCGACGTGTGTGAACCAAAGTGTTCGCTGTGCCTGCAGGAAATATGAGCACCTACAAAGAAACTTATTCATGGGTGAACTGCCCAGGCGACCATTTCCGGTCTGGGTGGAGAATAACAATTTCAATGAACCCTACACGGAGAATCCATCTTATTTTAAGCATTTCTCATCAATTTTGCGGCCCTGGATGTGGACGGGCAGCAGATACCAGCCACTGCCCTAACACCGAAATTTGGACTGGGTACTTTCACCCGGGCTTATCAGAGCTTGTTTACGGCGACAGGTCAAATCAACCAGGACGAATGGAACCTCATCAGTTAAGAGGATTTCGTTAACGGGTACACGTTGGTCTTTTTCGATCTGACATCGACCGTAGAGAACGATCAGCCGTGTCTCTTCAAATAAGGTAACTTACGGTTGAAAATCCACTTTGCACTATCGCTTCACGAGCTACGCCAAATTCGAATACATCATTGAAGTGGATAAGAAGCACAACATCATGTATGGACACAGACCAGACCACAACCTTGCTCGAGAAAGGTCCGTGGACACGGACCCCTTTCAAGGAGTGTTGTATGTTCGGCATGTATGTTGTAAGAGTTCTGTATGCGTTACCTCTGAGGGCTTCAAGTCTTATAACCAGAGATATACAACGATCTGTGTCTTCAGGAAATATAATACGCCCACAATCACTTAAATTTGTCAAGATATAGCGTATTTTCGATTGTATCGTCCAGTGAACGCAATCGGAACATCCCAAGATCGGCTTTCTTGAAGCTCAACTACTTAGATAAAGGACTGGACATTACTAATTTACCTGGAATCCTGACTGATCCAGAGGTACGCAACGCTGTACCAAACTATTTTAAGTTCACAGAAGCCTTTGTATTTCAAATAAGTATACTAAATATATAGCCACCAAAATATTCAATTACTCTAACGCTGTCAAGGAGTTTGACTGGAACTTATATACACGTCGGGAGGCTACAGTGATTGTGAATCGTCGAGCTTTATCTATACACCATGCAAATATATTGTGACTGGTTACCTTGATATAGGGAGTGATAAGGACATAAGAACACTTCTGATGAAAGGACCTAAATGTAGAGAGCCGATAAGAATAAGTCTGAAGGCCGACCAGAAAATTGTCCTGTCTGCATTGGACCAGTACGTTATTGATTGCTCTAAGCGAGAAAAAGTTGAACCTACAGTACTCGCTGACTGGCTGGAACAGTCAATATTCAAAGCCCGTTTCTCCTCATTCAACAAACGCAATATAGACGATTTTCTCGCTGTGGATAATCGCTATATAAATGACGGAGTGAAGGATATATATCCACCTTCATTGGATTTGAAGGAAACTACAGATAGCCGTAACGGCACATCATAGTTGGACATTTATCTGTATCAAAATGAAGCGGGTCTTCTCTCTCGTCCACTTGTGACAAAAGAGAGGATTACAATTTCGACATCGTAAACGATCCCTTTCTGGACAGTAATATTCCAGTGCGACCTGCATATGGCGTATACATATCTAGTAATATTTGATAGATCCTGTGTTAAATGTGACGATTTTAATCAACGTCACAAAACGCTATTGGAGAAACTTATACAACACGGCTATAGTCCAAGCGCTTCCACTCAAAGTTTCTCAAATTTGGCGATACATATCGCATGCTGATAGCAAAATACGAGCATAGTGTGCAAGATCTATGGCGTTACGTTTCGTAACTTGTGTCTAATTCCGCTTAACCCGGGGCTAGGGCCTTATGGACCCATGTACCTCAAGATCTTCATGGTGTTCATATGAACAGTCACAATCAAAGCGTGACTGAGATAGATCATTCTCTAAATGACGATTTTTCAACGAATATCGACTGTCTGCATTGGAACAGTACGTTACTGATTGGTCGAAGCGAGAAAAAGTTAAACCTACAGTACTCGCTGATTGGCTGGGCCTCACCAAAAGCAAGGTCATTGAAAATTCGTCATAGCCCCAGCAGACAAAGCTCCAAATAATATAATATTCATATGTAAATATTACTATTACCAGGTGCTGGTTAAAGAATTGAGTTTAGACATATCATCATCAAATACGTCTACCTACTCCAAACTTCATTTACTCTGGAAGATTTATTTAACATTCACAAAACGTTTCTCAGGGAAAGAGGTATTTGTCTTCCAACCAATCATAACGACATACCAAAAGTATACTGGACTCCCAAAATGCATAAATCACGATACAAAGCTAGAATCATAGCTGATTCTAGAAGCTGCACCACCTAGCTTCTTTGAACCCTATTGACGAGGGCCCTTCAGGAGGTAAAAGCATCTTGGGAAAGGTATTGCGCCACTATTTCTAAAAACTCTGGCGTTGACTGTATGTGGATATTAAAAAAACTCAAAATGTCTTACGGAAGAACTTGATGCTGAAGGTCACATACCGTACAGACATGTATCCACATGGGATTGCTCGACTCTCTATACTACAATCCCTCATCAGGACCTTATTGACCGTCTAAGTTCATTAATAGTATCTGTGTTCAAGAAAACTGATCGTAGATATATTAATGTCGGAAGCCATAAAGCATTCTGCAGCTCTACTACATACAAGAGATATCATTCATGGGATGTTTCTTTGTTTATAGAGTTGCTTGAATTTCTCATTAAAAATATCTATGTTAAATTTGCCAACACAATATATCAGCAGCATATAGGTATTCCAATGGGTACTAATTGCGCACCCCTGTTGGCTGACCTGTATCTGTTCTCTTTTGAATATGACTATATGCAGGCGCTTTCAAAAACCGATCCATTCAAAGCCCGTTCCTTCTCATTCACCAAACGCTATACAGACGATCTTCTCGCTGTGGATAATCGCTATATAAATGACGCAGTGAAGGATATATATCCACCTTCACTGGATTTGAAGGAAGCTACAGATAGCCCTACAGGCACATCATATTTAGATCTATATCTCTATAAAAATGAAGCGGGCATTCTCTCTCGTCGACTTTATGACAAAAGAGATGATTACAATTTCGACATCGTAACTATCCCTTTTTGGACAGTAATATTCCAGTGGGACCTGCATATGGCGTATACATATCACGCCTAGTAGCATTTTCTAGATCCTGTGTTAAATGTGACGATTTTAATCAACGTCACAAAACATTGTTGCAGAAACTTATAAAACAGGGCTACACCACCAAGCGCCTCCACTCAAAGTTTCTCAAATTTGGCGATACATATCGCATGCTGATAGCAAAATACGAACGTAGCGTGCAAGATCTATGGCGTTACGTTTCGTAACTTGTGTCTAATTCCGCTTAACCCGGGGCTAGGGGCCGTATGAACCCATGTACTTCAAGATTCTCAAGGTGCTCATATGAACAGTCACAATCAAAGCGTGACTGAGATACATCATTCTCTAGATAACGAATTTACAACGATTATTATGGATTAAGAATACTGATCAGCGATACGGATTTTATATTTTTGGAACATCATGATAGTCTTGTCGGCATCATTGAAAACTGTTGACCGCTTCTCTCTTGCAGGAAACTAGCCTATGTTTATGTATAATATGATTGTCTTTTTTGAATTTGGTGCTAATACTGTTATATGGATATGGAATAGGTCTTTGGATCATCGACGCGGATATTCTTTAATGGATGACGGCTGAATTATGAATGACGGACTAGACGCTTGTATTTGGATTATGGACGCGGATATTCTTTAATGGACGACGGCTGAATTATGAATGACGAACTAGACGCTTGTATTTGGATTATGGACGCGGATATTCTTTGATGGACGACGGCTGAATTATGAATGACGGACAAGACGCTTGTAATTTGCCCAAGACGTCTTCACGCTAGACAGTGTGTACCCTGCCGCGCACGTCCTCAACGCAGACCCGATGGACCGACTCGGTCAGCAATGGAGTGCCGTGTGCTTGACAAAAGACCACGGCTAATAATTTGATCAGTACGGATTCCCACCCATCAATCCAGACCTGACTGCCTTCATGGACAAAGGAACGGAGACATGATGTTGAAACAACCAAGCCTTACAAGGCCTCAGCAGCAGCGTGTGCAAGCAGTTGTACGGATTTCATGCATATCATCGTTTGCCGCGGGCTGACCCTACCCACTCCCGAGCAGATGTTTGACAAGTACCCAAGGCCGATGGCCAGAATGCGAAAGCGCGCCCTCGAACAGAAACGTGGCATTCCATTTCTAAACTAGGTGGTGAAGGCCAACCAATCAGCGTCCTGCGAAAGTAGCAAACCAGTGGCCTAGCAGGAAACAAATATAGTCAATTACAAGCGTCTAGTCCGTCGTCGTCCATTAAAGAATATCCGCGTTCATAATCCAAAGACACATTCCATATCCATATAACAGTATTAGCACCAAATTCAAAAAGACAATCATAGTATACATAAACATAGGCTAGTTTCCTACAAGAGAGAAGCGGTCAACAATTTTCAATGATGCCGACAAGACATCATGATGTTCCAAAAATATAAAATCCGTATCGCTGATCAGTATTCTTAATCCATAATAATCGTTGTGAAGTCGTCATCTACAGAATGATATATCTCAGTCGCGCCTTGATTGTGTCTGTTCATATGAGCACCATGAGGATCTTGAAGTACATGGGTTCATACGACCACTAGCCCTGGGTTAAGCGGAACTAGACACAAGTTACGAAACGTAACGCCATAGATCTTGCACGCTACGCTCGTATTTTGCTATCAGCATGCGATATGTATCGCCAAATTTGAGAACTTTGAGTGGAGGCGCCTGGTGGAATAGCCCTGTTTTATAAGTTTCTGTAACAATGTTTTGTGACGTTGATTGAAATCGTCACATTTAACACAGGATCTAGCAAATGCTACTAGGCGAGATATGTATATGCCATATGCAGGTCCCACTGGAATATTACTGTCCACAAAGGGATAGTTTACGATGTCGAAATTGTAATCATCTCTTTTGTCATAAAGTCGACGAGAGAGAATGCCCGCTTCATTTTTATAAAGATATAGATCTAAATATGATGTGCCTGTAGGGATATCTGTAGTTTCCTTCAAATCCAGTGGAAGTGAATATATATCCTTCACTGCGTCATTTATCCACAGCGAGAAGATCGCCCCAGAATATAAACCAACAGAACAACTCTGCATAGAAATAGAGAGATATTGACCAAATACATGCTTTGGTCTATGTCAAGAGCGAGAATTCCAGCACAAATTGTTAACGAGTAAGAATCATGGCCAGTAATAGGTATAAGAGCCGAAGGTTAACAAGGCACGAATAACGAAACAGTTTCCCTTCAAGTTAAATATTATGAAGATGACGAGAATGTCCACCGAGGGTGTTCGGTCACCGATACAATCCTCAGAAGTAATGTTGAGAGAAAGTCGAGTGAGGACTGTCCATTGGGACTGCTGGGTAAAGACCAGACCACCACTCCCCTGGGTACCGGTACTACTCCACATCAGCCGGGCAGTACGTTGGCCCATGCCTCCAAAATACACATGCGACCTCATATCAGCATAACAGTAACGGCGATCTATTAGCAATTTAGCCTGTAATGAAGGGCGATCCCATCTATCATAAAAACCAAGAGCACCACAGTTTCAGAGGAATGGCCTTCTCTGATTTCATAATAAGGAAGATCGACCGTTTTTGACGACATAATAATTCTTCCTGCTTTTATAGTTGTTGAAACCAATAGTACCGTCCTGTTGTCAGTCTATTAAATGGAAATATTCGAATTCATGACTGGCTTTGCCTACTGACTGCCCGGGGTCAGTGAGTAACGTTCCAATGGCCTCAGTTGTGCTTCTTTGGAGATGGTGAAAATCATGGCTCATTAACAGCAAGAAAATCTGACAAAAAACTGGTAGATTAATGTCCCCTGTTTATTTGAGTATTGGTGACCGCAGAGGAGACCCCATTGTTTATTTGCGACTGAACTGGTTAACTCTGGAAGGCACAGTTAAATGTGCGAAGAAGAGGTTATCGCCCATTGAGGCCCTGAAAATGCGGCCAAAAGCGTAAGCAGCTGTTCCAGGACATGTTGTGGTTACAGTATCCTGGACCGCCTCAAGACAATTAGGGGTGAACGGACGGATGATGAACACAGACAAGAGCGAATATTGTCGAATAAGCGTTTGACAAAGACGGTTTATCAAATCGGGGATTCTGATTGGACAAGAGCAACCATGATTACGGATTATCTTGATCCCACCCAGGACGCTAATAGTTTTAAGCCATACACCACTACTCCCTCCGTATCCATATCATTGGACATACAGCAGCCAGAATCTTGTGCACAACGACAGCTCATTCACCCCTGAAAGCCCACTCACAGGTTCTGACGTTTAAGAGTGTAGGCAGGCACCTAGTCTCGAGCGCTTATCCGAAATTGCTCTTTCGTTATAATAAAAATTTTAATGAACATGTCATTGTGTTGGGTGAGATGTCACCTTTTTTCTTCAGTTAACAGGAACCGTAAAGCGCCCTATGCCTGGTACCCTTCAGAAAGATGTAACTCTACCAGGGTAGCAAGACCCATAATGCCGTACCCTCCGTACCATATGGCGCAGGCCTGGGTCCAGACGTCTCTTTGGATGAAATCACATGTCTCGCACCCCTCCCGTTCCAGAAAAACCGTCCTAATCCCCCACCTACACTACCCCGTGGGTGCCTTCCAGAGAGAGAATACACAATGGGTCCGTTTATTACCATCAATTGTCACAAAAAATTTCCACTCAAATTATATGTATATATTTTCTGAAAGAGCAGGATAAACCATTATTTTAATTCAGTCCGGCCTGAGATATTTGGGACCAGTCCAAGTTTGGGGGATTTCGGCTCCCCTGAATATTTTTCTTACTCCTTGAGTTAGAGGGTTGAAACTTACCACGCTAACCTTGAATCAAGCTCTACCAGAAAGTGTAACACATCGAACATGGCCACTTTGATGACGTTACAGTGACGTCATTTACGAAAAAGACATTTTTGGTCGGCATTTTTACTTGTTTTCTTCTCAAAAACTGCATGATAAAGTAGTGAATAATAACCCGATGTGAAATGAAATAGTTTTTGTTTACTTTTCCTCGCAGAAAAACAGGAATTTTTAATGAAGGAAAATGACGAAAACATCATTTTTTTCTGGTCCACATGGACACCATTTTGAATTTACCCATGATCCTCTGCTCGGGGGTTTTGCAAATGGGATTAAAATGACCCCCAATATGATAATCTACAAAGTCCATGAAGTGTTATCTATCAATTATTTGTTGTTCCGGAGATAGGGTAGAAAGTTTGGTAGGAGCGGGGTGGGGGGCATACTGGTCCCCACAAGGCCTGGTAGGGTTAAGACAATGAACTGATATTATAGAAAATTGAAGCTCGAACATTTCTCTCTAAGCTTGCTTCATTTCCCCTAGAAGACTCCTTAAAATTCGCAAAATGTTCAAATTCGGCCCAATTTGCAGCACTGACTATGCTGAAATACTGATGATATTACAGATGTAATCTGTTAACAAGGATGTAGGCCTAGATAAAAACGTGTGATCTATAGCTATAGGTTATTGTTGCGAAACTGTAGAGTGAACCCTGCGGCGCAGGCCTGGTTCTAAGCTTCTCGTTGGGTAAAATCTCTATGTCTCTCACTCTTCTCGTTTTCGATAAAGCGTCCCACTTCCGGTTGTGCATGCGCACCCCATCTCCCCATCCCTGCTTGGATGAGCTTCATGGCTCTCACTCATCACGTTCTCGGTACACCGTCGCACTTCCGGTTGCGCATGCTTACCCCTAATCCTGTATTTACACTGCCATTTGGCGCATGTTTGGGTTCAGGCGTTCGTTGGATGAAATCCGCATATCTCTCTCACTTTCTTGTCGGTTACATGGTGTCTTAGCGAGTGCGTATATGCACGTATGATGTAACCGCCAAATAACAAGACATGACCTGTACCCGAGTAACACCACTCCAGTCGTACTCTATAGCGTGCGAGGTTTCATTAGATACGTCACATGACCTTAGTCGCCCAACGAGCGCTCCCCACGCCTCCCCAACAGGTTTATCTAGCGTTTATATGCGCGTCGATGACATCAACGGTCAACATGACACGATCACATCACCCAGTCCTGATAGCTTTCATTTGGTACCCCACACGAATTAATTCGCTCAACCATCCCTCCCTTTCCTTTAATTAGATACCATACCCGATCCTAGTCACAGTCACCCCTCCCCACGTCTCCCGAACAGGCTTCCCTAGTGATTTCTTATTGGCGACACTTGTCCTGACACCACCCCATAAACCACACCAAAGTTTGGTATGGCGTTAATCCCCCCGCCGCCAGCAAGCACACTGAGGTATATGGTAGCTTATGGTGCGTCATCCGAGCTTTCTTTGGGCGTTCAGCGTTGCTGGCGTTGACGATGACAGTGGATATCATAAAAATGCGTTCTTCGTATAAATTAGCGAAATACTACATACCCTGCCCTGCTCTCTCTCTATCTACATTATAGATCGAGATCTAGTCGGGATGTGTTTCCGTGACAAAGTTTACGGAGTGTAAACAGGAAAAGGTGAGAATGGTTCGCAGTCAAATTTGGCTATAGATCTTTATGTTTATAATTTATCACTCTAACTTTGCAATCAGTCGATTTTGCTCAATTAAAATTGTGAGATTTGGGCAGACAGGAACGAAATTGAGAGCGAATCCTGATTTTGTTTGGAATGAAAATATGCTGTGGGAAAACAGACTACGTGTTCCAAGCGAGAACCAACGTGTCAGTCCTGCCTTCAGAGAGACGGACAAACCCGGCTCGACACAGGATCGACCATGCGTTCCTGTCGAAGGGAAGGGGTGGCAGCGTGTCCGGTCGGCATGAAAATCGGTTATTTGGTGAACAAAGCTAATAAAATCCATTAGGTCTGCTGTATGCCATTGACGAGATTATATTCCATGTTATATTATCTGGGCATCACATCAGCGGGAAGTAGTAGAGAAAGAGCATTTGGGGTGAAGCTTGGGGGTATCTATGGCCCAAATGTGTCGTGCTTGGTATCATATTTAAGCGCTCATCGTTAGATTGGAGCGACATGCAAGAGGTGGAAAAAATTGACGACGTCTGGCGACTAAAAAGCAACCATATGACTCTGCAGGAAAGCATCCCTCGGCACCTAAAATTCAGACCCGAGAATACGGTGGATTTTCGGACGTAGCCTTAGTATCTCAGCCGTTTTAATGCAGCTGTTCATGTGGAGACTATGAAGTATCCACACGGTCCCTAGCACCGGCTTAAGTGGAATAAGACACGCTAGATCGAAAGCAAGACTGGGGTAGAATGTTGATTTGTGATTCGCGCATGTGCCTTCGCGGAGTAATGAAAGAAAGGCCATTTTGGATGCGCAAATGTGCGCTAGGGAAGTAATAGAAAGAGAGAGCGTGTTTGTTGTGGGTTGCCTGGGTGGCTGATCACAGGAGGGGACATCTGTGGGTCTGGACTCGGAACGTTTCATCCGGACGTGGAACGCTCTACCGACAATGACAGATTATGACAGACGTCGTGGTTTCACTAAATGAGGCTCTTGGTCGCAGGAAATAATAGGTCAAATTGTGGGAAATGACTAGGGTTGTATCACAGTGAGTGAGTGAGTGAGTGAGTGATGAGTTAGTGAATGGGTGAGGAAGGGAGCGAGCAGGCCGAGATTTCCACGCTCACTCTCCGTGGTATAGATAGGTCTTGCGGATAGGTAGGATAGGTTCAGTGCACGCCCACACTGGGTGTATATAAAAGCTAGGTATGTATAAAGGTGAGTTGCGTGTGGAGACATATATATAATGTATGAAAAAAGATAGGCACGGTGAAGTGGCGAAGTGTGTGTGGGGTACCGAAATGATGGTTTAACCCTATTAATACCGTTCTGTTCCGAACTCAAAATTGAGGTGAAGAGTGAGGTGGATTAGGTGGGAGCGAGGGGACAGATAAGTAGGTCAAAGGTTAACTGGCGTCCCCCACCCCGCCTCAACCTTCACAGACCGGGATTAAACTTGATCATGCCATACTCTCATAATCCTTAACGCCGCCACCGCCACAACGTTCTCTCCTCCTCCTTCTCTTCCTCAACTACTTTCTCCGAACTCACAGCTCTCCGTTTGTGACGGCGATGTTAAGTGTGTAAGGATACGGACGGTGTATGATGCTGTTCACTCAGACGATTTCTCATATATGATTACTCATGACCCATTCTCATTCCAGACATGTCCGCGGTCATCAACTCTGCTCTTATATATCCGTTGTTCTTGGGCTTTGCCAGTGAAATTGTATAATTTATTTTTCGATTGTCGTTTTAATCCAGGTTAAACAAACATACTCATGAAATAGGACCTGTCACGGAATGATCGCTCATAACCAATATCAGAAAGGATTTGCACCATATTCTATCTGACCATCGGCTCAAGAAACGCACCATATTGGACGAAGGTTTGTTGACAATTTCGAATTACTGCATTTTATCATTAGGCATAATCATTATTCATATAGGGACATTGACAACTTTCTGTACTCCTAAATATCTAATTATTGTGTAGGATAACACTTTCTTGGTAAGGACCAAATGTTAGAAACATTGGAATTACTGGGCGGACTCGGAAACTCGGAGTGATTGGATTATAGATAAATAAAAACACGTACTTTATCTGGGGTTCACGACAATGAATATCGCGAATGAGAATTTGCAGACAAACAAACAAATATGGATGAGCCGTTTATACTCCTACTATATGTACAGGTAAAGTTTGAGACCAAAGATTGAGACCAAAGGGCCCAAAGCAGAGACATATATATAGGTCTGTGATACAAACATACTTTCGCGAGCATCTACCCACTTCCAAAATACCACTTTGATAGTAAGGGATGGGATATTGAACAGAGCAATGTATAAAGCGTGAAATAATGACGTCATCCGGTCAAAGTCAAAGGTCAGAGGGAGGTGATACGTGGCCGAAATGTTGACGTTCAAATTGAGCGAATCAGCGGCCCGGATTATTTGGAACCACATCCAATGAGAGCGCGGGGTTTAAATTTGGTTGACTTTGCAACGGTGGGAGAAACTTTGTAGAACTCACTAGAGTTGATTTAAAGAATACGAAAAAGGACCAATGAAAAACGAGTATGCTGATAGAGCCCGTATGCGCAGTGTGCAGTGGCGGAAGTGTATTGCCTTAATCCTATATGTTCTGGGCTTTTTGTGACCTGTCCAGGCCTGGGGGGGGGGGGGATGACACCCCCTACTTATTTTTTTTACCCATTGAGCTAGGGGGCTGAGAATTACCACACTATACCCTTGGGTCAATCTGTACCAGAAAGTGTAAAAAAAATCCAAGATGGTCGCTTTCGTGACGTCACATTGACGTCAGGATGGCCTGCAACCTCCCGACAGCACATGCTCCATTTCGCAGGCTCCATTACCATCCCTGCCACCAATAGCGGAAGTTGACCTTTACTACGTTGCTATGACGTATAGGGGAAACCAACCAACGCACGGTTCAGTTTGAATCCAGCCGAACAACTCCTTTAGTGTTGCACATGAGCGAACTACTTTTCATATGCTCCGTCCAGATAATCAGGGAAAATTATCCCCAGATAATTCTTTTTAGCGCCAGGTCAACAGAGAAATGTTCGGTATACATCTATTTTACTATATATGATGTCACTTCCGGCGATGTGCGCGAAGGCCCCGAATCCGATCCAAAAATCTGACTGGTGGCTGGGGTGTTATTAGACCCCCAGCGAGGTGGCCTGCACTGTTTCGTACAAAAAAACGAGAGAATCCCAATGTTGTAGAGGTCAGAGACTGGAATTCCCCTCAGAACTTGATTGTAATATTGAAAATGCGATTTTTTGGGTTGTATTGATATAAATTCAGCCTAAAGGTTGATAGAAAATCAGAATGAATGAATTCAGAAGAAAAAATATGAAATTTGGTGTCGAATTGGTCATGGGAACGAGGCTATCATTTAGGCGCCATTTTTGTCACTCTGGCAGACGTCAGGATCAAGTTACACAGAAATCGAGCTGGCGATGGGTGTATAATTTCCACTTTTTTGAAAGCTACTGGAGTTACTTCAGTCGTAGTGAATATAAACATCTCATTTGCGTAGTGGATACCTGAGCCGTGAGGAGAAGTTGATATATTTTGTCGAAAATCAGCCCACATGTCAGCGTTTTTGTTGTTGCTGAATACAGGTCAGTCAGTCACATTTTTTTTCAACACTCAAATGTTTTGGCCTGAAAATAGTTCTGAGATACATAGAATTATTTTGATATATGAAAGATGAATAAGCTCTGTGTTTAGGGCCTCATCTGAGTGAGACCCCAAATGTAGGCCTATTCACAGCAAACCTCCCAAGATATTTCACTACACTCCTCCCTCATAATTTTCAAAAACGATTTTTCGGTCAGATTTTTCCCCTTTTTTATTTATGCAATTTCTCCCCAAAAACTGCATGCTAAATTAGTAAATATTAATGTGATGTGAAATAAAATATTTTTTGTCCACTTTTCTTCTCGGAAAAGCGGAAATTTTGAAGAAAAATGACGAAAACATCACTTTTCTGGTACCCCACGTGGCAGCCATCTTGAATTTACTCATGATCCTGTACTCTGGGGGTTATGCAAACAGGCTCAAAATGACCCCAATATGATAAAATATAAAGTCACGGAGTGTCACCTGTTAATTTTTTGTCGTTCCGGAGATAGCGCAGAAAGTCTGTTGGGGCGGGGGTAAATTTGCCCCCAGTCCTGGTAGGGTTAATGTATCATACTCTCGCTACTGCTCCTTAACATTCAGTCATCATGATGTTCCATTTGGAGTACCACGTATTCGCTAATGTGTGGAACTGTAACGGGTACGCCTACATGGATATTGCCGAGAGTAAATATATACCCGACTCCGACCCTTACCCAGGCGACCTGATCACTAATACGGTAAATGACGACCCTTTGCTGTTGTCCGATGACGCGTGCCTATGGTGTTCTATTTGTGCCAATTTGATCTCGCGCGTCGACTTGCAAAAGTCGACGCACGACGCGCGACGCGAAAAGTCGACGTCGTGTTTTGAAACGCGACGTCGCTCTTTCCGTTGCGCGTCGCGCGTCGACTTTTACAAGTCGACGCGCGAGATCAAATTGGCACAAATAGAACACCATAGGTACGCCAGAGATAGGCCAAAACTCGACGTCGTGTTTCAAAAGTCGACGTCGCCTTTTGGCCTATTTCTTAGCATTGTAAAAGTCGACGCGCGACGCGCGACGGAGAGGGCGACGTCGCCTTTCAAAACGCGACGTCGACTTTTCGCGTCGCGCGTCGTGCGTCGCCTTTTTGAAGAATCAAAACTCGACGCGCGACGCGCGACGGAAAAAGTCGACGTCGCGTTTTAAAAGGCGACGTCGCCCTCTCCGTCGCGCGTCGTGCGTCGGGTTTTATAATGTTAAAGAGATAGGCCAAAACTCGACGTCGTGTTTCAAAAGTCGACGTCGACTTTTGCCCTATCTCCTAACATTGTAAAAGTCGACACGCGACGCGCGACGGAGAGGGCGACGTAGCCTTTCAAAACGCGACGTCGACTTTTTCCGTCGCGCGTCGCGCGTCGACTTTTAAAAACTCAACGCGCGACGGACATTCGCGTCGCGCGTCGCCTTTTGGTTTACAAAAGTGCGCATGTCTGCGGAGCATGTATTACTATAATGTTCATAGCTGTGATTTTCGCTTGTGTAGCTCAATGGAACTGTGAGATCTAACATTCTGGAGACATCCTGATGAATGTCTCCTGATAAAACGCGCCACGTTGCATTTTATCTCGAATCATACAACCCTTTTTAATAGTAAGGCTTTGTTTTCTGCCATTTTAGACGAGTGACTATATGCTGTCAAAGTAAAGGTGAGGTGTGGGGCCATTTCACTTTCGTTCTCGGCCGGAAAACAGTAAGATCCCACATTTCTTTTGAGCTACACAAGCTATTAATTAGTTTTTCTCTGTTTTCCAGTCGTTACTGTTACTCCTGCAAAACTGTTACTTACATAAGCTTTTGGTTCATTATTGGAAACTTGAATTTATTTTACGTATTAGTCCGGCGAAATATGAAGACATATTGACGCGTATAGATGCGTATTGTCCTCGCGATGGAGGGGTGTGCATTTTGTGGAGCACAGGTACCAGTGTTCGAAAATTAATCAGCAATATAACATATCTGACAGCGAAACAAATAAATTATGTGGTACATAGTCTCCATGTATTTAGCATAAATCTTGCCATTCTCGCTTTGTTGCAGTAAATTCTCAGCAAATTACCAACACCGGTCAGAAGCTACAAGGATAGGAAATCGCAGATGTGAACATTTTTTTTTCGAAATTAACACCCCAAATCACAATACAAAGAAACGATACGAGACAGAACAAGACTATATGATACGATACAATACAATAAAATAAAATACAAAATAATACCATACATTACAATACAATATATTACAATTCAACATATTACAACTCAATACATTACAAAACAATACAATTCTAAACAATACCATATCATACAGTACGGTGAAATATACCATAATACAACACATCACAGTACAAACACACATACACCTTTACATAAAAGAGGAAAGTTAACAAAGATTGTGAATTTTATATAATACGTTTGTACAACGCATAGTGGCAAACTTAATTTGATAATTTGATTGATAATTTATTGTGTCTCGTGAACAATATGGAATACATGCTCCCCAGACATGCGCACTTTTGTAAACCAAAAGGCGACGCGCGACGCGAATGTCCGTCGCGCGTCGCGCGTCGACTTAGTTTTAAGAAGTCGACGCGCGACGGACATTCGCGTCACGCGTCGATTTTTAAAAGTCGACGCGCGACGCGCGACGGAAAAAGTCGACGTCGCGTTTTGAAAGTCGACGTCGCCCTCTCCGTCGCGCGTCGCGCGTCGACTTTTACAATGTTAAGAGATAGGGCAAAAGTCGACGTCGACTTTTGAAACACGACGTCGACTTTTGTCCTATCTCTTTAACATTGTAAAA
>JAVTVY010009401.1:0-44234 GCA_036873755.1 Hanleya hanleyi
AAACATGAGTAGTGTGACTAACGTCACAGGACCTACCAAGTAGGGTGAGGAAGATGACTTAGGGATCCAAGCGTAATGTTATAGTAACAGGTGAGTGAGTGAGTGAATAGAATTTAACAGTCCCCTAATGCACGTTCATGCCAAAAATCAAGGTTCTAATGTCAACGGTTCTCTTTATTTTGCTGACGAAACGATTCGGATGTACTCACTCATTACCATGATACCGGACAATTTGCAAATGAGAGCCTACTTCGTAGGAACATGTGTGCTACATGTACCTGTCAGATTTACAGTTGGGTGGTCTCTCATGTAAGATTCTATAGTTCAAGCCTTTCTATTACTGAAAGGCACCCTTAGACTCAATCGTTCTTGTTCCCAGACAGACTATTCATGTCCTTTGTTTTGTGACACTTACATGAAAGATGGGCCACATGGGCTACATTTGTGTTTTTACCTCTCGGCCAACTTTGGCCTAGGGGTATTGTCGTCATCATGTACGGCTGTCCGTACGTCCGTACATCTGTACGTCCGTACGTCCGTTACCGCGATATCTACAGAACCGTTTCATGAATGGCAACCAAACTTGTTACATCTATTTATCTTCACGTAAATCAGAAGCCTATCGAAAATGAGTCATCTCGGACAATATTTTGCAGAGTTATGCCCCTTTTTACAAATAAAAATCCATTTATGATTTGTTATTGTGATAATTTCAGAACCGTTCCATATACAACATCCTAACGTGATACAGTTGTTTCTCTTGACCTGAACTAGAGGCCTATCGAAAATGAGTCGTGTCAGAAAGTATTTTGCAGAGTTATGCCCCTTGTCTAATAAAATCCACTAATTCCTATGTTAAGTTTGCATATAATTTCTATATCATGTTTGTATACTATCACATTTATTTATTGATTGGATGACTGATTTATTGATTTATTCTCTTACACAATGCGAAGAACAAACGTATATCTATAGTGTATGTATTTATTCCAGAAACAAATTAATTTAAGGGGAGGAAAACTTTTTTTTTTTTTCAAAGCAAGTACACTTACAATACCAGGGGTAAATATTTCTTCCCACAAGCCAATCAATTGGTAGAGACACTCTTTCATTATAATAGCTGGGGTTCAGAGCCGAGGGGTTTATATAGCGCAGCTTCATGTTTACTTTATGAGCCCAGCTATGCGACTCTTCAACTATTAATGTAATTAGAATTTCAAATACATAAATTGTCTAAATATTCCTAACATGTTGCAAGAATATATTACCTTAAAATTTATTGGATTACTAATATTGTGGAATAGAAAGATCAGCCCTATTCATATACATCTAAATGGCAAATAACCAATTTTATAACCTGAATTTTTAACTCAACCAGGCCAGGGATACTGCCAGATCCTGAGTGAGATCCTGTGAGTGTGATAGCTAACCACTGAAGATGAAGAGGGCATCCCATATTTTGTAAGTACATTTACAAATTAATGAAAATAATATTTCTTTCTGGTTATATAACATTTAGGAATATACAATGATGCTATCATGATATTATCAAGTTAATCTATATGTAGCATTAACTTTTCTACCAGGGTTGTATAACAGTAAATAGTACATGATGTGGTTATCACTGAATACCATTCACTGGTATATCTATCACCCACTGTTGTCATTTGAAAAAACAACTGGAAAATGTTTATCTCTAAAATCGTCTGGCCTGGATGATGGCCTACCTAGATTTTGTGCAATAACTTCAAACTCTGTTTGGTTCTGGGTCTGGGGAGTTATTATCTGCAATGCATTCCCAATGCAGCTTGCTGAATGACTCCAGTGGGTAATATACCAATGAAGACAAGTGGTGTGAAAATGATGCTTTGGGTCACAGGAGCAGGGATGAGGCACTGACCTGAGAGGAGTGATGGATGAGCGGTTAGGGTCAGAGGAGGGGATGGCAGGGCAGGGTCACTGATCAAAGGGGAGAAGAAAAGGGCACAGTCGAAGGAGGAGTATATAAGGGCAGGGTCAGAAGCGGGGAAGTTTTAAAATCAGAAATCATTATCAAGGTGCCAATCAGAATAATGTGACATGACTGCCATGTTTACTTTCATAGCTATAATTTGTAGAGCTCATGTCTGATGAGACATGACTATTTGTAAAGAGTCATTGACACATTTAACCCAGTGATACTCACTTGATACTCATAGAGAGAGGGATTTACCATACCCATTCCATTCCAATCATCATTTATAATAAACAACTATGTATTCAAATGAGCATCTGGTTATGTTATTAAGAGGATAATAATTTTGAAAATTTCAATGCACATGCTTTGCTTACGTGTGTCATAGCCAGACATTTATTATTTAGGCATTAAACATAGAATGTATCATCCGTCTCATAAATCAGTCTTAAGACTTTCTTTTTTACCCATTTATTCCAGGCTAAATTTTGCATACAGAGGCAGGAAGGGGGGAGTTAGTAAGAAAAATCTGATTTTCTTGTGTATGTAATACTTGAATCCTCCCTAGACTACATTTGTATTTTTTTCAGATCAGGGTGTTGTCATCAATATTGTTGAAAGAACAAATAATTACTAAATAAATATAACCGAACAGGTCTTATTGCCTGAGCATATGTATCCTGAATTATCGCAATTTCTTGTCTTTCAGATTGCAACACCAGTCAATGTGATTAACTGCTGAAGCAGAACAAGGAAGTCATCTGCTCCTACAACATTGCTGACCAATCCTGTCTGCCCAGGGAAGAATCATGGGGCAGAGTTGAGAGATGCTTATTGAACACTTGTGCACATCAATAACCTTCAACATTTTATCATCACAGCAAATCATTACCATACATTGATTATATGCGCCATCATGTTCATCGTTGCTGGAAACACTATAATTGACATATTATTACCATGATGAAACATACTGAATTTAACAATTCAGAGAGAGAAAATTGAGGTTTAACATCGCGTTCAGCATTTAACAATTGACTGTTTATACACCCATTCAAATAAATTGAATTGTGTATGATTTTGCAAGTATCAGCATGTATATTTAATATACAGTGAATACAATAAAGTGGTGTGAAATATAACAGTAGCTTTTGAATTGCTGGCCTCATGTAGTTCAGTGTAATGACCCCACACCCTTTGCACTAGCCAATCCGAACTTCAAACAGTGCTGTTCAAAACTGTTCCAAGGGGATAGGTATAGGGTGTGTGTACATGTATGTATGGCATCTTGCTCTTCATTGTATTAGGGCATCTGACCTAGGACTGTACAGTGTAATCGTCATTGGGTACCCCACACAACACTATGCAGAAAAACAAGCTTCATCAATCTGTGCGTTGACGTCGAGTGAGGGCAAGTGATAAGACTGTCATTAAACTACCCCATCATAACTGTGCCTAGATGGCCTAGAGAGAGTATACGAGTTGTCAGAGCATTTCCATCATAGCTCTCTAGATTTGCATCTAATACCGCTTATGCCGGTGCTAGGGGCCGTGTGGTCATACCATCCATGTTGCCACATGAACAGGTACAATAAAAGCGTACCTGAGATACAACACATATCACGAATCGTTAGATTCTTGGTATGTGCTTTAGAATAGGTTAACCAGAAGACTATTCTGTGAAGTCATGTGACGCAGTCAGTATGTCGGCACCTCTTCCCACTTCCCTTATATGTGTTGTAATCTCAATATCCCACACAATGCTATTTGTCAGAAACTACCCGCGCAAGGGCACAATGATGTCACAGGTCAAAGGTCACCAGGAAGTGGCCTCAATTTCAGCTCGCATCTCATCCAAAGATCGAAGGTCACACCACACATCCCAGTTGCTTTGTAGCTTTCATAGAATTGAAGTCCTGAATGTGCATGTGGCGATGATTTACCGTGACTGGTCAAAAGTCATCCAGAAGTAAGTCTGATCCCAGGCAGGCCAGGCGATGAGAGATTGGACAGTATGCCTTCTGTCAAGTGGTACCCCACATGACACACTGCCTGCCTACATCGCTTTAACGAATGTGTATGCACACTGATGTTGCAGGTCAATGATTATTAGAAAGTGACCTTGATTCATTGAACCTGAGCAGGTATTCCAACATCCATGCCCTGGCCATGACATAATCAGCCCACCTGCATAACCCACAGAATAATACAGTGCAATACGGTTGCTTTACTTCTAGCCTTGAATAAATGTCAATACATTATACTCCTTAAGTACTGTTTCACTTTTGTTTTACTATTGTAGTACAGTTACAATGACATTATTTTACAGACTTTTTATACGCCCGCCAAAAGGCGGACGTATTATGTGATGGCGGTTTCCGTCCGTGTGTTCGTCTGTCCGTCCCCCATGTCCGGTCTATATCTGGGACAGTTTTCCATCTACAGTTCTAATTTTTGGTGAGTGGATACACTACGGGGAGACGATGTGTCGCATATCAAAATGAAGGTCAGAGGTCAAAGGTCACTGGCCTAAAAAACACGAGGTCAGAGGTCAAAGGTCAGTGTGACGGAAAAATCAGGAAATCATTAAAAATTTCTAATTTTTTATGAGTGGATTCAAAAGGGGGAAATGAGGTGTCGCATACCAAAATATAGGTCAAGGTTGAAGGTCAAAGGTCACTGACCCAAAAATCAGGAAATTATTGAAAATAACATTTCTTTGTGTTTGAGTAGATACATTAGGGGGACACAATGTGTCACATATCAAAATGTAGGTCAAGGTCAAAGGTCAAGGTCAGTGTGACCCCAAAATCATGAAATTGTTAAAAATCATGATTTTTTTAGTACATTGAGAAATTACGGGTAGCCGTTTTGTCATGTACGAAAATTTAGATCCAGGTCAATAGTCAAGATGACTGTGACACCAGAATCAAGGTGAAAGGTCAAAGGTCACTATGACCCCAAAATCAGGAAATTATTATAAATAACATTTTTTTTGTGTCAGTAGATACATTATGGGGACGTGATGTGTCGCATACCAAAATGTAGGTCAAGGTCACTGTGACCCCAAAATCGTTAAATTGTTAAAAATCATGATTTTTTGTGTCCATTGAGAAATTACGGGGAGATGGTTTGTCAATGTCACTGTGACTCTAAAATCAAAAAATCTTTGAAAATTACTTTGTTTTGTGTCCGTAGATTCATTAGGGGGACATGATGTGTCACATCCCAAATTGTAGGCCAAGGCTGAACGTCAAGGTCACTGTGACCCCCAAAATCCTGAAATTCATACAAAATCATGATTTTTTTGTGTCCATTGATACATTGACGGAAGACGAAGTGTCGTGTACCAAAATTTAGGTCAAGGTAACTATGACCCCAAAATCAGGAAATCACATTTTCATATGCCTGTCGAAGACGAGGTCATGTAATGCGATGTTGCGTTCTGTCCATATGTGTTAGGTTGGAATATTCTCTCCCCTACATGTATATGGCATTCATCCTGTCTCATATTTGAAACAGCTACAACTGTTGTGAAATAACAACCATACATTTAGTAATTTAACAGAGAGAGGGATCCTTTATTAACTTCATACCTCTTTATTAACTCAAGAACAAAGGTTTACTTCATCACTTTCTTCTTCCTTCATGAAAAATTATCTCGTCTGAAAGGAATCCATTTGCAGGAAAACTACTATTTTCTTGTGTTTGAATATTGTCGATTTCAGTGTGAGATATGTGAGCTCTCGGCTCTTGCTTCAAGGTCAACTAGTTACCAAGAGTTAAGCTCGTTTTAGTTTATCATTCAATATAAGATGTTATATATGTTACATTCTCAGAAGCACAAAATTGTAGGCTAGCTACCAATTGGAATCGAAGCTATCAAACAACCTTGAAATTTGGACCAATGTAATTCCAGATACATGGGCGTATATTGAAGCCCCTTGGGCTCTTGTTTTGTGGAGGGATTCCTGCAAGAATAGATTATAAGTGTTTGACCCTCAATATTTAAAGATTTATATATATATATATATATAAAAACAGAACTAAAATATTTCATACAGTACTGAAGTATTACTGTACTGATACAGTTCTGAAATATTACCTTACTGATACAGTACTGAAACAGTACTAAATCAGTACTGTTTTATATAAGTTCTGTTTCAGTGCAATTTCAGTACTGTTTCAGTACTCAGTAGAAATGAGGTGACACTATGACAATTTTTGCTGTGCATAACAGTATAAGCTGCTACAGATCAGTCACAAGTAGGTAACCTATCAGTAACGGGTCTGTAAAATTACATAGGTAACCTACAGGTAACTAATTGATGACCTATTGGTAACATACCAGTAGCATGCTAGTTACTGATCGGTAACTGAAATAACTTGATAGGTAAACAAAAGGATTAAGATAGGTTTCTAAGCTGTTACCGATCAGTCACAAGTAGGTAACCTATCGATCACAGGTCCGTAAAATTACATAGGTAACCTAAAGGTAACTGATTGGTAACCTACTGGTAATGTACCAGTAGGATGCCAGTCACTGATCAGTAACAGGTCTGTAGAATTACATAGGTAACCTGCCAACAGCCTATGGGTAACTGATAGGTAACTGCTTAGTAACAGAGCCGCTGAACATATTAAAGGATGTGGACTATCCTTTACCTATAGGTGACTGCACAGTGTTTGGTCTGTGACTGATCGGTGGCTGAACAGTAACTGAAACGACTTAAAAGCAATAGGTAACCTATCGGTATCATAGCGGTAACAAGACAGTTACTGATCGGTCACAGGTTGAGAATTGATCAGCAACAGGTATGAAAAAATAGGTAGATGACCTATTAGTAACCAATAGGTAACTGATATGTAACTACTGAGTAACTGAACCACCTAGCATTTCATGAGATATATGCAATATCAGTAACCTATATGTAACTGACAAGTACTGCTCAGTTACCTACCAGTTACCTATCAGTGGACAACTGAACAGTACTGTAAGGGGACCTTAACTACCAGTACTGCTCAGTTACCGACCGATAGGTAACTGGTAGGTAACTGAGCAGTACTGCTCGGTGAAAGTTTGCCTGTGTACGTTGGGAGAATGCACCACACGTGTATACGCTTGTTGACACGGCTGCGGAAAAATAAACGGCATGCCATGCCATTTATTTTTAACGACCAATTCCTTCTATTTCATCGTGAATGGTAGAAACAAGTTTAGTTTTTTGGTGGTCAAATGTGTTTTATTTTGTACCTGTCGTAACATATGTCACTTTCGCGGAGTTTGAGAGACATCGATTTCAGCCTAGATTTGAGGCTGATTACATCTTTAAAAAATGTTGTATACCAACAATGTGCCCTGTACCTTACTATTTAAAACATGTCAATGAATTGCATGAGATGAAAATAAAAAGGTGACCCTATGTAGTCTTTCGATTCTTTGTACAGTTTTAATTTAGTGGCTGTGGGACAAAACAAAAATGACATCAGCAGCATTTGTGTTGTTTTTGTCATTTTTCCGTCAAAATCTATTTGTATATGTTTAAGACAAGAACTTGTTTATCATATTGATGTATCTCTACCATTGTCAGTGTATGACATGACCTATGTTGTAATACTGGGTCTTTTCAAAATTCAAAAATGTTGCTAATGTCATTTTTGTTCAACTACCGTGACGAAAATGACATTACCTTATTTGTTCTAATTATTCAGACAGCAAAAGTTAACTTCAGGCATCTGCAGAGAGAAATTCTGCTATAAACATTCTACAAATTCCACTAGCTGTCTGTTCAGTTGTGATAAATAACATATTCATGCCACAGTATTTAACCTTAGTTGACATAAAGATGTGTTTTTTCTGCTTCTAAGTCTAAAAATGCTGTTCGAAAAATTAGAAGAAATAGGGTAGCAACATTCATAGTATTCATGTATTGCTATTTAATACACTGGCAATGGTACATATATCTTATTAAGGTCACTGTAAATCTTTTAGTGAATAATTTGGCATTTGATTAATTTGTGGTGAATATTGTAAAAAAAAAGTGTGGCGGAAATATGACATTAGCACAAATGATATTGGCAACAATTACATTTCTGTCTCTCTATTATACTGCAGATAAGAAATGTACAGTGTGAAACTGGTTATTTTCATATGCATACATTACACAACCGTGGTGAGCTTAGGTTATCGTGGAATTCACTATACATGTATGAAACGAGTATATTCAATTAAACTGTTGTGAAATAGAAACCATGCATTTACCAATTTAACTGGGAGACTAGTTTATGAACTATATCTGTTTATTAACTCCTGAACAAAGGTTTACTTCATTTTACTTCCTTCATGAAAAATGTTTTCATCTAAAAGGCATCTATTTGAAGAAAAATTAACATTTTCTTGTGTTTGATAATACATTTGTGGTGAGCTCTCAGCTCTTGAATTCAAGGTTAACTATATAGTTACCAAGAGTTAAGCCCCTTTTAGTTTATCATTCAATATAAGATGTCATAAATGTTACATTCTCCTAAGCACAAAATCTTAGTCCTTTCTCTGGATTGCTAGTTACCGATCGGGACCAAGGCCATTAAACAACCTTGAAATTTGGACCATTGTAATTCCAGATATACGGGTGAATATTGAAGCCCATTGGGCTCCATGTTGGAGCTCCATTGTTTGCAATGGATTGATATCTACAACAATTTTATATTGTAAATATACAATTCAAAACTGTGTTACTGTAGTTTCACAGAATGAATGTAACTGCAGTAATTAAATTTACTGCACTAATCATTATTGCATGTTTTTTCAGGACATGATGGATCCAAAAAGGGAATTGATATATATCTGTGTGTAACACACATGATGTAGGCAGTCCGTGGTGTGGAAACCTGCAGTCACTCAACCATTGATAGTGGGTCGCTGTGTTTGGGCGAGTTGTGGTCATTTGCGATGTCCATTTGGAGGATGCGGATACCCCCACGTCGCATCGGTTACTTCGTGTTACTTGTGGGCTTCACATGGGGTGTCACATTCCTCAACATGACTTACATGACCAACTACAGTCCAACAGAGAGTGAGAAGTTGAAGGTGAGTGAATGGCACATTGGTCAACAATTTGTATGTATAATCATGGTGCAGATGTTCATTGTATCAGATTTGAGTAGAATAGCCAGTGAGAGGTGGGATATTATTTTGTACTTTCTACCATGAACTAACCAACTGCATGTTCACAATATGGTACAGTTAGGTTGTCACCATATATATATATTGTAATTCTAATGCGTGCTTTCTGTAAAATCACCCGGGGTATTTCTATGGCCTGTCCAAGTTCAAACCAAACTCTTTCGATATCACTTTTTCCCCTCTCAACTGGGATCTGTAGAGCCAAGCAAGCACTGTGTATTGGTACCTCAAATGTACCGGTACTGCTAATACCAAACGGAAATAAAACTGTTACTCCTGTATATGTGTCTTTTCCTTCATTCCATACCACCTTCGGATTATTAGCATCACAAACACAATGCAAGTCATAAGTAAATTCAAAGGAGAACAAGTTTCATTTATTCGTAATGTATAGGCTGTATATGATCCAATATTATAACACAGTAATTCCCATATAATCCAATATCGCATGTATATGGACAGTGACTCCTTACTGGAAGTAGGCTACCCTTATGATGATACAGTATAGGCACAGCTGTGAGTGGGGTGGGAGATAGCTATTCTGCAGGTTGGGTAATTATAGCTGCATGCATTATAATAGGTGGGTATACACTTTCCTGTACCCTCAATGGATACTGGTATATGAATCTCTGTAGTGCACTTTATTAGTATATATCCAAATCAGGGTAAATCCCGGACTGCATGTTATAGCCCATCCGTACATGACAAAACCCAGTTAGCTATCTGATCCAGTCCCCCTTCGCAGCTGCTTTTATAGACTCTGATCACGTGCCTATGTTAGCCAATCAAAATACAATACCTTCGTCAGAGCAAAACGAGAACGGTACTATTTAACATTTCAATTGTAAGTATATAATTATCCAGCAAGATTTGTGTAGAGCTCACAGCAAATATAAGGAGCGTTTTTCTTTAACTTTTTAACAGACACCATTATTTTGTATGGCAAAGAACACAGTAAAAACCGCTCCAACACTTTAGACTTGTGCAACCCAGTGGCTACGTATGTTGGCGAGCAAAAATCGAGCTTGCCATGTTCTCAACAAATTCCTACCAAAATATTTACATAGCTATAGTCTCTCTTGTGGTAAACTGGGGAGCGTTTTAATCATAGAATAATATGTCACAATAAATTCTACCTACTTCAGTTAGTTTAATGATACGCTCTTTATAAAAATGTCATGGAACAGTTTTCCAGCATATTTCGCTTCGTGCGTATGGAAATATCAACAAAATAGTGCGCCCATCTGTAGCTGCACGAATGCGTATTTACGTTAACAGAGACCAGAAATATCAGTAAATCCAACAACATAACCAGATTTAGTCAAATATGTACAGTTCATGTGCTAAATCCTAAAGAATTAAGTAATAATAGTTCTGGATTCATCATAGTAGGTCACGTCATGTAGACGGACAAAAACAACATGGCCGCATGGGCGAGGAGAGGGCTGAATTAAAACATGTCGTGTACCGATAAATTGAAGTTACGAAAGGTCATCAACATTGTCCATAGAGGATAAAGTTACAACAGGTAACAGTTCATTATAGTCTCATTCAGGAATGTTAGTTCTTCACAAGAGTTCAAGTTCAGGACAAAACATGTTGTCATGTAACAACAACAACAGCATGGTATAGTAAGTGTCCTCGTGCAGGGAAGCCACAAATAAATCAATAATATACAGTTAAGTATATTACAATATATATGGTGGTGCCCGGTCTTGACCGGTATAAGTAGCAAAGGGTTAACTTGGACGGACGGACGGACGCATGGACAGAGGGACAAAGCGATCGCTATATGCCCCCCCTCTAGGTAGAGGGGGGCATGATGAAGTCAGTTTGGAAGTACTGACAAATAAACAAATGGCATGCCAAGCTTTTTTTTGTACATTCTACAATTGAAACAAAATAAAAATTGAATTTTATCATTTTTTGATGAAAAAGGCAAAAAAATTGGGTTTCATAATTTTTTAGATAAAAAAGTAAAAAAAAAAAAGAGTTTAGTGACATTAATATGCGTGCCAACGGCGCAATATTACAATATTTGAAATTGAGTGGATGAAAAAATTTTGTCTAAAAAAAACCGTGCACCTATAAGCTGATTGGCATGAAAAACAATGCTTGAGGTGACGTACCCACATACCAAATTTGAAAAGAATCCGTTCAGTTTTTCATAAGTTACTGTCCAGAAATGAAGTCGGACGGACAGACATACGGACGGACGGATGAACCCCAGTACTATATTCTCCCTTCAGCACTTCAGTTGTGAGGGGACAATGAATGTTTAGGCGAATAAATATCAGGTGTAGTCGTTGCAACACAGGAACCTCCTGGGACGATTAAGGGTTAGCAGCGGTACGTGGAAGGCTCAGGCATGCACAGTGGACGTCTTTTGAGATAATCTAAAATCTCCACTTAAATCTGCACTGTTTAAGAAATTTCATATTTCCTCAGCAGGTTGGAAATTAAACATCACACAATATGGGCTAATCAAAGTCTACAATTTATATTCTGAGATATGATGAAAGACACATACCTCGCATTTTGCGAAATTCCATCTTTTTACCATATATATCCACAGCAATTTATGGAGGTCTTATAGACACTCGCCTGAATTATAAGTAATGAGCTTAGAGATTAGACTCTATTTAAAGAGCATACATGATATTCATTGAATGACTCCTTACTGAGCATCAGGCATTCTGATTGAGGTGAGTGATCTAGCTCAAAGCACAGGACTGTCAGACAGCTCGCCTCAAATCAAAGTGCCTAGAACATCCTATAATAGTGAGTTTGTGTTGAAACTCAAAGTATACATACCTTAAGCTTGAATCAAGCATTGGACAGTGCATACAAAGTTTGAAATATATGTATTAAGGCAGTGTGACGTCACTGGACCTAAATATCATTGCAACAGACCACCATAGAATACCATGCTTTAATTGCAGTTTACTCTGTGTAATAAAATCATAAAAAATTACAATAAATATTTTCCCACACTATTTGCAATGCTCTTTCATTTGATGGAAACTTTACGACCACTTTAACTGTCACTGAGTATACAGGTAAACCTTCACCACTCGGCACTGTTCAGTAACCTGTTGGTACTGCATTCACATCATGGAGTATTGTTTTTCATGGTTTCAGCATGAGATCATCAACCTAAGTGAGCAGTATGTGAGAGCCCTGGCTCGTGAGAATGGAGAAGTGGTGGATGGGCCATATGCTGGCCGTTTCACAGCTTACGGTGAGTTTTATCAGTCAATTTCCCTCCAGTATCATAGCAATGCAGACTGATACAGCTCTCTAATTTGGGTACTTGTACTACTGATATATACTTTGGGGTAAACCTGAAAATATCCAGTGAACATGATCTGTTTGGAGAAGCCCCAGAGAGGTTGATCATTCAGAATGGGAGATTGCTCACTTACATCATGCATGCACATATCTATGGCTTCATTTAAGTTTTATACACCAACCTAGTTCTCAAGACATTTCGGCACACGACATGTCGTCATGCAACATCTGGGATTTATACGTCACTTTTGATATGTCTGTCAGTGGAGGAGATCATATAATGTGATCATGCTTTCTGTCCATTTAGCAGTCTATCCATCTGTAATGTTCTTTTCCATACAATATCTCCAGTTGCAGATCATGAATTGCAACCAACATTTGGGTGTGTACCTTGCCCTTGGACAAAAGATGAACCCTATTTATTTTGAGGTCAAGGTCACATGGGTTAAAAAATCTGCAAAAATATGGAAGATTTTCTGTTCCAGGTTATGAATTAGTATCAAAATTTGGGTATATACTAGTGTCCATGGGCAAAAAAAGAATCCTATTTTACTTTGAAGACGAAGATTCGTCAAATTCACTTGGGCCAGATAATGTGTAAAACCTCCGGTTCCATGTTTGAATTGATTAAAAACTTCTAGCATACCTTGCTCATGAGGCAAAGAAGAATCCTATTCATTTTGAGGACAGACAAGGGTCAAGGTCACCTACATGTAAGCCAGAAAATATGGAAAATGTGGAAAGTTGTGTTGTTCCTGTGTTAGTAATGACACCTTTATTCAAGTTTTATTTGCAATAATTCATAATAAATGTGTACATGATCACTTGGTGGATTATTATACCATTTGTCCCGACTGTCACAATGGAAATGGCCTCATGACAAACTATTTGTAGTCCAGGATCACTGTTGTTAATAAAATTCCTTGTCACAGCGAGTAGGGGATTGTGGGCCAGGTTAAATGCCAAACTAATGATTCACCCCCATGGTTGTACTAAATATCAACATATGTTCAACCTGACCTGAACTTGCCAAGACTTGCCAAGTCTCACACAGTTACCAGAACTCTGCTATGATCTCCAGGAAAATGGTTTTCAAAAGTAACATGATTTAAATGGACTCAAGGAATAAAATCCAGAAATTCTCCTGAAACCTGATGACGTAGGTCCCCTGCAATAGAATCCCACTTCTATCCCTTGATGCAATGCAGGCCCTCAACATCCATGACAATTAAATGGCTTGTGGGCATCTTTATACAATTCAATTAGCCTGTCACCTCTATCATGTAACATGACGTCAACTTAATTACCAGCGCGAGGTCCCTGGAATGGCACAGTGAGAGCATCAGGCTTTAATTTGGTGTATCGGGTTACATATAGGACTTCACGCCTTGCGGCACATGTACTTTGTGTTGACAATGTCATTTTCATTGGTTTCGTATTACATAAGCGATGTCAGATTTCTGGATAAGTGATCACGCGTCATGCAGATGAATGAATGCACAATTCATCACATGATTGAGAGATGTAATACGTCATGGGGGTTTGGTATCATTTAAAGTAGATGGAAGTGCCAAATTACAGGAGGAAATCTCATGGGGCTGCGGAACTTGGAAGCTCTGTTAAAGTGATCGTAAACCCTCCAGTAAACTTTCCATCAAATGAAAGACCATTGCAAACAGTGTCAGAAAATATTTATTGCAATTTTTTATCATTTATTACACAGAGCAAATAAAGCATGGTTTTCTATGGTGGCCTGTTGCAATCATATCCAGGTCCAGTGACATCACACTGCCTTAATATATATTTCACACTTTGTATGCACTTTCCAATGCTTGATTCAAGCATAAGATGTGCATACATTGAGTTTCAACACAGACTCACTGTTCCAATCAGGGGTTCATCCAGAATCATGAAACGGGGCATCTTACCCATGTTCTATCACAGGACAAATAGGTCAGGGTCAAGGGGCGGCCTATGCCGGGGTCCAGGGGCGGCCTATGCCCCGGAAGCCCCAGGGGTTTAGATGCTCTGAGATGCATTCTAGGGCATTTCTGTTCATGCAGAGCAGTGGTTCATAGACATCAAAATTTTTACCACCCTAGTTAAAATATTGAGTTTTTTCGACTCCATTTCAGGGTTTTTTTCTTTTTTCTGCCACTCCACTAAGTTGTATTGAGTTTTTGAAATTTTTTGCCACCCTGCATATCCATCCCAATTATAACAATTATAGTACCATTGAAAAGTAGGAAAGAGGCAATAAGCCAATGGGAATAACAACTTTATCTCATAATGAGCCTCAGAAATTAGACTCAGTGTCAATTCGATAGCATAAATGGTCTTTTGCAGTAATGAAGATACAAAGAACGTGAAACGTCAATGAACTAAAAATATCATCATTTATGTTGCTTATGACCGATACGACATTTGAGACGATTCAAGATCTTAAATAAGAGCTGAGTGAATAGAGAAATTGGAGAGAGTAAATTTGGACATAAATTAAAAACATTGTGGGATAGAAAAGAATGTTATTTATCCAATCTAATCCACTGGTACTATAAGGAATTTGTAGAAAAAAATAAACAGAGCTAAAAAAAGAATATATATATCGATTCCAAGTCCATGGTATTGTTTGTAGGAAATCAATTTTTTTCCCCAACTTATTTGGTATAACAAAGTTACCTCCCTTGGACCTCGTGTCTGCAGCAACAACGACAGCGACAAGAGCGACAAACTTAACACAAACATTCAAAGATAATTATCATACAACTTTTGCAAGAGACGCTATATAATCCTTACATCACCAGGCGACCTCCGGAGAAAATTTAGCAGCTGTCAAGGATGGGAAATCTTGAACTCGCACAAAAAAACAAACAAAAATCCCGCCACCTCTCTCGTGGAGTTAAATTTACCTCGGGGTCCGGTAATTTCTTGATGCTCATTGGCTAACTACTTTTGATTATGCGAAGTCATTGAATCGGCAATTCCCGGCCCCAAAAATATATCTCGGAAACCTTGCCGTCGGGTATTGCTAGTAACTGGAAGCATACGTCAAGGTGGAATCCAGAAGAATTCGCGGAGACGGAAATTATTTTCAGAATTTGAAATCCCCAAACCTACTACGCCAGACTGTCGAAGGATTGGCGATGGTTTTCATCTCATTGAAATGATTTGCACCATTCGTGGATTGAGTTTTCGTAAAAAAAAATATTGAGTATTTCTTGTCCAAAACGTAACCTTTTGAGTTTTTATCTCGCCTTACGAAGTAAAGGGGAGATATTGTGAGGGGAAGAGAGGATGTCGTCGTCGGTGTCTGTGTGCCCGGCCTGGAAATGATTAGGTTTTCGGTTTAGCAAGTTAAAAAAATATCTAGAAAAATTAGAAAAAAAATATAAAAAATATCGGGGGTGGGTATGCCACCTGGGGGTACTACCCCTGGGGTGCTCCAATGTTAAAATCCCTATGATAGAGTTTTGCGTTTAGCTGAAGTGCACATGTACATCTGTACTTAGAAATTTTGTTGCAGTTGTCAGCTGTCATTGGATGATTATGAAACTTGGTACATATGTTTCTTATGATTAGAGGATGTACCTGTGCTATTTTTGAGAAGAAATATTAATTCTTCTCCAAATTATGGCATATGAAGAGTTTTCTGTTTAGGTGAATTGTACATGTAGGCCTCTACATGTATACATGTACATGTATACATGTACATGTACATGGTAAGTTTCCTGCAGTTGTCAGCTCTCATTGGATGATTAGGAAACTTGGTACACATGTTTCTTATGATTGGAGGATGTACGTGTGCTATTTTTGAGATGAAATATTAATTTTTCTCCAAATTATGGCAAATGAAGAGTTTTCTGTTCAGGTGAATTTGTACATGTAGACCTCTATATGTATACATGTACATGTACATGGTAAGTTTGCTGCAGTTTTCAGCTTTCATTGGATGATTAGGAAACATTGTACACATGTCTCTTTATCATTAGAGGATGCATGTGCTATTTTTGAGATGAAATATTAATTTTTCTTCAAATTATGGCAAATGATAGAGTTTTGCGTTTAGCTGAAGTGCACATGTACATCTGTACACCAGTTAGCTGCAGTTGTCAGCTGTCATTGAATGATTATGAAACTTGGTACACATGTTTCTTATGATTAGAGGATGTACCTGTGCTATTTAGGAGATGAAATATAAATTTTTGTTCAAATTTGAGGGTTTTGTCTAAGTAATCTGCCAATAATAATGTACATGTATATACATGTACACCTGTACATGGAAAGTTTTCTGAAGCTGTCAGCTTTCATTGGATGAGTTTGACACTTGCTACCCAAGTTCAATGTGATTCAAGGATGTGCATGTGCTATTTAAGAAATATGACATTAAATATGAATTTTTGTCCTAATTATTGCAGTTTAGACTTTGTACGTTTCCATTGATAAGGTTTTTGTTGGGCAAAAATTTACATGTAGATCTGTACATGGAAAGTTTGTTGAACCTTTCGTGGGATGATTATAAAACTTGGTGGACATGTTTCATGTTTTCCTAGGTCACAGCTCTCCCTCAGTAATCCCACACGGGACTGACCTATCCAGTAGTAATCCCAAATGGCACTGGCCTATCCAGCAGTAATGCCACATGGGACTGACCTATTCAGCAGTAATCCCACACGGGACTGACCTATCCAGCAGTAATCCCATACAGAACTCAACTATCCAGCAGTAATCCCAGACCGGACTGGTCTATCCAGCAGTTATCCCATTTGGGACTGGCCTATCCAGCAATTATCCCACACAGGACTGACCTATCCAGCAGTAATCCCATACAGAACTCAACTATCCAGCAGTAATCCCAGACCGGACTGGTCTACAGTACACCAATAAAATGACCACTACATCCTCTTCGCATCGTGCGCAAACCCTTTACGTATCGTGCGCGAACGATCTCCGCATCGTGCGCAAACGATCTGCACATCGTGCGCAAACCATCTCCGCATCGTGCGCAAACGGTCCTCGCATCGTGCGCGAACATGAAAAGCTTGTTCCTGCAGCGAAGCTGGCAGTCCAGCTCCCGATCGCATCATGCGGACATCGTGCGCTAAATAACCAAGTCCGTTTTCCGGCAAGAGAGAAAAGCATACAATCGAAAGTGTCAACAATGCAATAAATACATTTTATATGTACAGTTACATGGACGGAATAAAGCCAAGAAATCTAGAACTTCAAAAGAGAGATCGTTCTACCGTACCAGTTTGACGAAGTTCAGAGTTAGGATGGGCAAAGCATGTCAGTGATTGACGATGAGTCGGCTTGACCGAATTATAGTGACACTCGAAAATATGAGAACAAAATATCTTCCTCTCTTTCCGTTTAATGAATGAATGCTGCACATTATTGATACACATAAAGGGACAGAGAAAATAATTCCAGCTACTTCAGAACGGGAAAATATGATGTGAGAAATGCTAAACTGGGAAATCCAGTGGTGACCTAGTTGTTGGCTGGTATGAAAGGGAGCAGTCATTTACTACCTTGGTTCACGTGCACAAGTTTCCTGCTAACCGGGCTGTAACAGACTAAAAACGATTTCAGGACAGGCATTTGGTTGATACTTTGCAATACCGTACGAGAAGAATATCACTGATATTCCACTGGACATTTTTTTGGCATTCTGATGTTCTCATATAGTCAATATAGAAAAAAAAAAAAAAAACATATATGTGTAGGGATTCAATGTTTATGAAAACCTAATGTTTGCTACCTAAGTCTTAAACCTGCTTTAATTAATGCCATTAATCCCTTATTAATTGCACAATCAAACGTAGAAAACGGAAGTTTAAAAGAAAAAGTTAACTCCCCTAGGAGAAGAGTTGTCCGCCCCTAGGAGAGCTCTCCACCCAAATCCAGCGTGGCCACCATATAGGCGACTGTAGCCTCATTTCTCATCCTCTTTCTCTTGTTTGCTCGAGCAGTGCACATCTAGGGAAGTATTCAGAGGCAATCTTTCAACATTGGTTGTTGTTGTCTCGCTGGTGTAATATCCTTTATCAAGTATTGTTTTGTTATTCATTCGGAACTTACTTACTGTATTATTATGTCTGAAGTTCCGACTGGTATTCCTTGCCGTACGTGCGGGAAAAATTTATTCCCTTTAGACGCCCACTCGGCTTATTTTTCTTGTAAAAATTTATGGTACCGGGCGTTCCACGTGCGCGGAATGTGTATTATGGAATCCGACGGCTTGGAAGATTTATGCCCAAGTCCGTCGTGTTTTTCTGTTACATGCTTGTGATGACTCGTCTATGTCGGAGATCGACAGACGGGCCTTAGAAATTTTCTTTGGTCAATGTTATGTAGTGTAATGAGATCTTGACCAAGCTGGTCAAGACCCAGAGGCTCCCGTGTCAGTTTGTAAACCATCAAGCGGTACCCTCCTACACGATGATAATTCCAGGTTGCTAGTCAGTTTGACCCGGTTCGGAGTCTCTTTGTCTAGGGTCGATCCAAAACCCGTTTCTTTGTTACGCTCAACAAAGACCAGGCGGTTGCCTGGCCATTCTGTTGTCTCCGACAAACAAAAGAATTCTTTGCCTCAGGTTCCAATATCTTTCAGTCACCACATGTTTCTTCTAGAAGGAAGAAAACAAATTAACTGTAAATCTACATAGTTTATTTACGTCGCTAAATATTGGTGTTGGCGGAGATTTTAAATTCCCTTGAAATGATCGTCTAACGATGTTTTTCTAGAAGTCATTATGGAATTCTCATGTGTAACTAATGACACAGCTCCCCGGGAAATACGGCGCCCAACATTCTGTTTTGTTCGGTCGGTATGTGAGCCCATTGTGTTGTACTCTAAACGAACAGGTTTGTGTTTCGTCATGATTTTATCCATTAAATTGTTGTATAAATCTTTACCAAGAATGTGAGTACGACCCTTGTGTGACGCGGGAGGTTCGTCTTTCCCCGCCGGGGAAATACGATTCTTTATAAGCCGTCCGTCATTGTCCATGTTGTTGTTGTTGTTTCGGACTTTGGTAGTTCGTTACTTCATGCATTCAATTATTTGGTCCTACCAAGAAGGTAATCTCTTGTTATATCAACTATTATTATGTAATTGTGATATCCTGTCTTCAAGAGAGAACTTATGGGGTTTTATTCTGCCCCTCATGTTTATGTGTTTGTTGTTTTTGTGTACGTAACCACAACTCAACTCGATTAAACGATGCTATAATAATAACGTAATGGATGTTACGGGACTTCAATGCTACCACTGTTTGTTGCATTTTAATGAGCGTCTTTGCTGATCTCTTTGTGATTAGGTCGATCTACAAAGGGATCTCCTGTTGGTTATCGTGAGTATGCAATCCGATTACCCACTGTTTATTATGAAACTGTGTTATGCCTTGGTATACAACTTTGTTTTATACATGCCATTTGTTCCAAACTGGTTCCATCTGTATACTGTATTTCGCGTATAATTCAGATGGAGTTATGCACTAATTTTAATTTCTTCACTATGAGAAGATTTAAAATTATATGCTTTGGTATACAAATTTGTTTTATACATGTGATTGTTTCTCACCAAACTGGTTCCATCTGTAGACTGTATTTCGCGTATAATTCAGATGGAGTTATGCACTAATTTTATTTTCTTCACTATGGGAAAATTTAAAATTATATGCTTTGGTATACAAATTTGTTTTATTCATATGTTTGTTTCTCACCAAACTGGTTCCATCTGTATACTGTATTTCGCGTATAATTCAGATGGAGTTATGCACTAATTTTAATTTCTTCACTATGAGAAAATTTAAAATTTTATGCTTTGGTATACAAATTTGTTTTATACATGTGATTGTTTCTCTCCAAACTGGTTCCATCTGTATACTGTATTTCGCGTATAATTCAGATGGAGTTATGCACTAATTTTAATTTCTTCACTATGAGAAAATTTAAAATTATATGCCTTGGTATACAAATTTGTTTTATACATGTAATTTGTTTGTTCTCACCAAACTGGTTCCATCTGTATACTGTATTTCGCGTATAATTCAGATGGAGTTATGCTCTAATTTTAATTTCTTCACTATGAGAAAATTTAAAATTACTAGCGTGGTGGGATTGTTTGTTGACCGGCCAAGGATCAAGTCTATTGACTCGTAAGTCGTGAAGTCCTCTATGGTTCCAAGTATCTGGGACGAGTATATTCGTCCCAGCAAGTATGTATTACGGTACAGTTTACTAGAGCATCAAACTGCTTTTTAGTATGGTTATTGCTGTTCTTCCTCTTCTCGACAAATTGTTCGTGTTAGGCCATTTCAAATTGTAAATTTTTGAATAACCTCACTTTCCGGCCGGCGAGAGACTTTAAATGTTTTTCCTCTCTTCGGGAAATTAAAATTCTTTAAGGAGCTTTTTGATTCCTGCAAAATCTTTGTTCTGAATGATGGTCTGACTATTTGGTTATTGATAGTAACATTACTGTAAATGTTTAACATTCTCTCCATATAAACTCCAGTACTGGATTTCATGTACAGGAGACAAATTACATCGGAGAGGTCATACGGTAACCAGGTTCATTGACACATTTCTCATGTTCACTGACACAAAGATCCATAATCTCATTTATCACATTGAGTTTACATTTGGTGATTAACGCTACAGACATTTAATATGTTCATCTCTACTGCGTTTAAAGAGAAGGAAAATTTATTACAATCGACTTCGGGGTTACTGTTTGCAACGCCCTTCTGTTATGTCGTGTACTTTTATAAGTTTGTATCCTGCTCCGTTATGAGCATGTATATTCATTAAGTTGTTGTGAATGAGGAAATCATTACGTTGTTTATCATATACAACGTTTTTTTCTCGCAATTTTCACATTACGCTTTCCTGTTACACCTTGACGATATGTTCATTACGCCGTCATGTGTCTCTCCTACACCTGTGCGTCGTTCCTTTTCATCGGTTAGACGTTTCCAGTACGCCATAACGCCGTTTGTTACGTCATTTCTTCATTTGCGAGATGCATATGTTATATCCATTCGTTTGGCGTCAATCTTCCACTGGTATCAATTCCTCTCGGGTTTTTCACATTGTGATTTACTTAGCTTCGTCGTTACTCTATGAAGAGAGTTCTGTTCAGACCTTGTTGTTTCCAGTCTGGGTTCAGAATATCAAAATTGTATTCGAATCAACAGTATTTGGTTAAATACTGTTATATGGTATAGGTCTGTGGATTATGGACGTGAATGTTCTCTGAGGACGACGGCGGGATTGTGTATGGCGGACTAGTCACCTTTAATAGAATTCAGCACAGTGTTGTTTTAACACAGATTCATGTTGTCTTTACACACAAACATTATGTTGAGATCCTTTTACCTTAGGATTGTGCTTAAGCTACACAATGTTTTTCATGGGTACTTGAGGGACAGTTTTTTTTTTCCGACTTTCTCCTTCAAGTACTTTATTCCTGTATAGACCGTTACACCAATGGTTAGACTTGACATTATAATTCTGTCATCAACCTTAGCGTTGTTTATTGTATGTCGGACCTTACTCACTGTGTTCGTCTTTCGGGTTCGGTCTCTACAGCGGATTATTTGTCCTGGTGCCGAGGTCGTTATACCATTCCCGACTCTATTTCCCTCGTAATTGACTTCCTCCTTCACCAGTATAGGAAGTCTCATTTTAGCACCAGGGTAGGAATATCTCGGCGCTTATTCGCGCCTTCGCATTACAGTCGCGTTGTACTCGCCAACTGTTACCGAAATGGGTGTCGGTGTGGTTTCTGTGTGCTCTGGTTATATCACCTTTTGAACCCTTAGAGTCCGCGTCTATAAAGTGGTGTCTTATAAGACGGCCTTTGGGGCGGCGTTTACTTTGGCGTCCAGAATGTCTGAACTTCATGCTCTTGAAAGATCTATGTCCTGGGCAGCGGATTGGTCTTGCAATATCACGCTGGGCTCTGTATCCAGCGATCCGAGTTCTAATCTGACTCGAAACATAATGTTTCCTTTTTCGGCCCATTCCTGAATCAACGTTCGTACTCCATTCCTGTGTGGTCAGATTTTGTACATACCCTCGAGGACGATCTTCTGTTATGTCCTGTTCGAACCATCCGTCACTATCTTACTCGTTCCGGTTCCGTGCACGGTTCTCGGCTACGGTTATCATGTCCCTTCGCCTGTCACCAAGGCTTGATATTTAAATAAGCCGTGTAGTTGTTAAAGACCATAAAATAGTCTTACCAATGGGCAGAAGGTAGATATTCCATTGACGCCCCCACTACTGTCTTTTGCTTCTTCTATGTGGCCATCACTACACATGGCCTTTATGGAAGAACTCGTCCCTCCATGACATTGTCCTGTCTTGTCTGGACAGCAAACTCCACGTTCACAAATTTCTATCTGTATGATATGTCAATGCAGTCAGATAGGGTGACCACGCTTGGGCCACTGAGGGCTACCCAGCACGTGGTTGGTTTCTTTCAAGGAAAGAGGAGGGAACGGAATTTGTCACCGTTGCAGCAAGACACCCATCTTGCTTTTCATCATGATCGTCTTTGAAAGAAGGAATAAGTCGGATAGACGACCATGGACTCTCTAATCATCAATCTAAGATGTCTGACGCTTTGAGAATTTTATCTGTTCCTTAACTACGGTTTTGGCTTGTGTCTTTCAGCTTGAACTGACTACCTTCTGGATGATCTCAGCTGTGTCTCCTACGCTCAACTCACAGGACAAGTTGGACGTAAGGCGTGGGTGGACTGAGTATGGCGTGGCTTGACGCCCTTTAAGACCAAGAAGACCTAACACCCGAGTGGTAGAGGACCCTGATTTCTTGGTACAGTTTGACATATCACACCACGAGCACAGCTACATGGATGGAGGCACTCAAGAATAAGTATATTTGTATCATATTCATGTTTTGCCCTTTTCGTTTCTTATCTGTGTCTTCCCAGCTACTTGGGGAGGACACTCAGAAGATAGGTTAGATTAGTATCTTCCATTACTACTCCATTATTACCCGCGGCCTTGCCGGCCAGGTTTCTTTTGTGGAGATTTATGAATGAGCCTGCCCCTCCTTGACATTGTCCAGCCTTGAGTCTGGACGGTGAACTCCACGTTCACCATTTTCGATCTGAGAGATATGTCAGTCCAGTCAGAAGGGATATCCACGCTTGGGCCGTTAATAGCGGCCCAGCACGTGGTCAACTAAATTCCAAAAATAGGGGGGGGGCGGCAGTTTGAATCATCACAGCAAATCTGCAAATTGCTGTATCATCTCATTCATACTATTGGTCCACAATTGATTGATCTCATATTGAAGGAAGAAATAAGTCAGATGGACGACCTTGGATCCTCTAAAGAGATGTCAGACACTGTATCATCACCCTAAGATGTATGTATCCATGGTGAGTGTGATCTTTACCTTAACAGCGGTTTTGATTGTGTCCTTCAGGTTGAATCTGACGTCTTTCTCAATGATCTCAGCGCCGTCTTTGCACTCAACTCCCTAAAATGATGGTTGGATGGAAGACGATTGTGGACTGAGAGTGGTGTGACTTGGCGATCACTAGGCCCGGAACAGATCCTGCCTCGACCGGTCTTAGGAACAGCCAAGATAAATAAGCCATACCAAGTAGACTGTATATCCCAGGGTTGAGGTCCTCTCTTGGTATAAACGGCTTCCCGAGAAGTACCTATACACTGCGTTGCAGTACTCTCTCGGGGGGAAATTAATAATTTCCACACCACACACACAGCTACATGGCTGTGAACAATCAAAGATAAGTACATCAGTATCTTATTCACATGTTTAACCTTTTTATATTGATAATCAAGGTTTCATTTGCTGATTATGGATTGTTCATGCTATGCCCATGTTTTCTGTGTTATTCCAGCGGTCACTTAGCCTACTTTGATATACTACAAGACCGAGGTTCCCACCTCCGTATGTTGGTACTGTGGCATTAATTAAAGCAGGTTTAAGACTTAGGTAGCAAACATCAAACATTTATAAACAATGTTTCTGTTTGTAACTAAGTCAAACCTGCTTTAATTTAATGTGCCCACCCTTCCGTCCCCTCGTACCGCGGCCTTGTTTCATTACTGGTCTCGGTCTGAGAAAGAGGATGAGAAATGAGGCTACAGTCGCCTATATGGTGGCCACGCTGGATTTGGGTGGAGAGCTCTCCTAGGGGCGGACAACTCTTCTCCTAGGGGAGTTAACTTTTTCTTTTAAACTTCCGTTTTCTACGTTTGATTGTGCAATTAATAAGGGATTAATGGCATTAATTAAAGCAGGTTTGACTTAGTTACAAACAGAAACATTGTTTATAAATGTTTGATTTTTGCTTAAATATTGTCAATGGGCATTTACCACAATTACTAATTACACAGATATCTTACAGACATTTATTATTATAAGAAAAAAATTCTAAACATTTTAAAATGTTCAGAATATTTTGCTAACTGCCAATATTTGAAAAGAAGGTTGATTCTTGATTGGATAAATTTGTAACATTTTGAAACCTATCCCTTCAATCAAATGTAGATTTTCAATTTGAGAATCATGCCATATACCGGCACGATACTGAAAAATATCATTGCGAAGTCTTACCAATATTATCCAGTTTCTAGATGATACTTCGTATACCTATAAGGGTTCATTAGTCAGTGGAGATAAACCTGCTTGTGTCTAGACCTAGTGTTCCCAGTCTTTTTTGGAGTGGGTGAATAGTAGGGTTTAATGTTATTTTCAACCTTGATTCAGTCATATCACGTCGGTGCCTCCTTGTGCCAGAACGCTAGAGTGCTCACAGTTCCTATTACCCTGGACACTGATCAGCCCAGCCAGTACAGCACCCGGTCACCCATCCAAATATTGACTGAGCTTAATGGCTATGAGAGAGAGAGAAATTAAGGCTTAACGTCGCATTCAGCAATATTTCAGCTATATAGCGACGATCAAACAAAATTCTAAGTAATCAATTCAAAAACTCAGTAAACTAATGCTTAATGGCTATGGTGAGTTTTTAGAGCTCGATATGTTGGGCAAACCACATATCTTCATGGTGATCTGATCCTAAGAGGTGATAAACACAATTGTGATATTCTTCTGAGTGCACACGACTGTTTTACTCTCAAAAACAATTAGAGTGAAAATTCAATATATTGGAATCCGCGAAAAATCTTTGGTTTAAACGATGCTTTATTGCATTTTTTTTGCAAGTGGGAGCGCATTAAGACGAGCTTATAACTGCGCCTCGCACATTGAACTACATTAAACAATACAATACACTTCGGGACTAAACATGAACGAACAATTATGATGCACGGCGAGAAGAGAAAACATAGATATAAGGGGAATATATAATCATAACAAAATCTTTCCGATTGCATGTATTCCATCTAATAGACTGGAAATTTCAATCTCAGATTGATTTGATTATCTTCAATTCAGATTGAATTTCAATCTAATTTTTTTCAGAGTGTTAGTATATTTCTGTGTAGAATACACTAAATAATATTGCGAGACATCTTTACTATGGAGCTGAGCTGCTGTCAAATTTGAGCAAATGGGGCTACCGATGTTTATATGAGAAAAAAAATAATGGGTGTTTTGGTGTTGCAGGAATTACTATCGGGATATGAAATTTCAACTTTCCCCCAGGTGGATCGACACAAAAAAAAAGCTAAAAAAAACCCCAAAACAATTACCTGATCTTCTCACCTTTCACCTGTAGCTCCTGGAAATGGCACGGAGATATTCTTGAGTTAATATATATATGTCAGTGGTTTTAAAATCTGCAAGGCCACTCTCTCTGTGAAATTCAGTTGTTGAAGAAATGTATATACACATGAACATCTTTCAGAATCGGCACAAAAAAAAAGATAATAAAAAAACAATCACATGATCTTTTCACCTTTTACCTGTAGCTCCTGGAAATGGCGCGAAGATATTCTTGAATTAATATATATATGTCAGTGGTTTTAAAATCTGCAAGGTCACTCTCTCTCAAATTCAGTTGTTGAAGAAATGTATATATACATGAACATCTTTCAGAATCGGCACAAAAAAAAGCTGAAAAAACAAAAAAAAAACAAAAAACAATCACATGATCTTTTCACCTTTTACCTGTAGCTCCTGGAAATGGCACGGAGATATTCTTGAATTAATATATATGTCAGTGGTTTCAAAATCTGCAAGGTCACTTTCTCTGTGAAAAATATAGCAGGTATCTTCCCCCAAAAATTTGAAGTTGATTGATATAAGTGCTCAAAAGTTAACAGAGGGAAAAGAAAAGTAGGCAAGAAGAAGACAGAAGAAACTGACAGACACGCTGGATTTACCTCTAATGAAAATCAAAATTTAAAATATTTGTATTCTGTGTGAAGTGGCTCTGTAATTATGCACATTCCACAAGGAAATCTTGCAATTGTAGGGGCCGTGGCAAAAGTTACTATTACGGCCGTACGGATAATCAGTAAACACACAGACTCCTATTCGTCGACAGTATAAATCTAGAACATTGTTTGTGTCTCACACACACGTAAATATTCGGAAATATTCAGTCCTAGTATTTCATCTAATTTCTGCAATAAATTGAGTAATATGTTTTAAATCTTCCGATATTTATCCCGACAGGGAAGCCGCTTCTATATTTCATTAATGACACTCGGTTGTAAATTTCCCACATTCTTTAGAAACTGGAAACAAATAACTTCTCCCGCAATCACGTGCTGGTCTGTGACCCATTAATTTGTTTACAGTGGGCGGAGTTCCGGGGATCCCGTGTTTTCATTGGCTGTGTTTTTGTAGTAAACAAGCAATGGCGCGAAAGACTTCGGCATTAGATTCTGGTTGTCTAACATTGCATTCGGTGCTATCATATGGACTACGAGTATCATTTTTTCAAGTTAGGTTCATCTACGAATAATACTCTCAATCAGCACATTCGGTTCATGCTACAATAAAACCTATCGCCATCGGGGCACGTTTTCGCACCTCTTTATTGCGACTGGTTTGAAAGTTTCTCCAGGACCGAAGCCGGGCGAAGGAGGTCGTAAAATCATAAAATAATTCAGATTCAGACACATATCTCGTGTTTGACTGAAAGATTATTGAGAAATATTATAAAGAACACACAGTTTGCAGATGGAATTACGAATTAACGACAATGATAAATTGTACGCATTCTTTGCGCATCGTGCGAAGTGGCAGTCTATAAATGCCCGCATGATCTCCGAGGGAACTCCGCACGTTATTCGCATCGTGCGGAGATCGTTTGCGCATCGTGCGGAGATCGTTTGCGCATCGTGCGGAGATCGTTTGCGCATCGTGCGGAGATCGTTTGCGCATCGTGCGCGTATCGTTTCCGCATCGTCTGCGCATCGTCTCCGCATCTATAGTGCTTATTTTATTGGCGTACTGTATCCAGCAGTTATCCCATTTGGGACTGGCCTATCCAGCAATTATCCCACACAGGACTGACCTACCCAGCAGTAATCCCAATGGCACTGGCCTATCCAGCAGTAATGCCACACGGGACTGACCTATCCAGCAGTAATCCCAGACCGGACTGGCCTATCCAGCAGTAAATCCCACATGGGACTGGCCTATCCAGCAGTAATCCGACACGGGACTGGCCTATGCAGCAGTAATCTCACACGGGACTGACCTATCCAGAAGTAGTATGACACTGGACTGCAATATGCAGCAGTGATCCCACATGGCACTGACCTAGCCAGCCATGATCCTACATGGGACTGACCTATCCCACTGTAATCCCACACAGGTTTAGCCTATCCAGCAGTAATCCCACATGGGACTGGCCTCCCCAGCCGTAATCCAACACAGGATTGCCGTATGCAGCAGTAATCCCACACTGTACTGTCTCTGCAGCAGTAATCCCGCACGGGACTGTCCTATCCAGCATTAATCCCATACGAGACTCATCTATCCAGCAGTAATCCCAGACAGGACTGGCCTATCCAGCAGTAGTGGGACTGGACTATCCAGCAGTAATCCCACAGGGGACTGGTCTATCCAGCAATAATCTCACATGGGACTGGTCCATCCAACTGCCCTATGCAGCAGTTAAACACTGACTTACCCATCCTACATGGGATTAACTTATATGCCAGCAATCCCACATGGGACTGATGTTATTGTCTGTACCAGATAATCTATTCCAGACATTATTGTCTGTTCCACATCGCATATTCCAGACCTTATTGTTTGCTCTACATGTATGCTACATGTATACTGCTGCACCTTCGGCGGATGACCCGGCAAGGCGAGATGTTGGGGTTCTCAGAACTCTTGTTTACTGTCAGTATTCAGTTTTTTACTAATCTTTACAGCCGAATAACGGTGGTAAAATGTGACGTCTATGAACCCCTGGCAGAGAGCACATCTCTGAGCCTCTTTCTACATACTTTATGGAGTACAAAAATAGAACAAAATGGAGTGATCACTCTCCATCACTCTCCTAAATGTTCAAGGAGAGCTTTTGATGATCACCCTCCTCAAAATTGCCAATGCAATGAAGAATGATATTGGAGAAAGTGAAAACTCTCGTATCACTCACGCAACTCAGAATCCAGGAAAGTGATTACATATTTTTTTTAATTTAAACTAATATTTGTTCAGTTTTCATTATATTTTTAGTTTTGTCTGTTAATTTTTGTTCATACATGTAGATTCTATATAACTGTTTTTTTTCTTTCATTTTAGTTAATGCAGATTCAATATAGCTGCTAATGAAATTTTGTAAAATCTAAAACCAAATAGGTGCTTGAAAAAGAAATACCGGTATTGTTGTTTTGGTCAAAACAATACCGGTAACCTGAAATTTCTTGTCTCCTCACTCCAAGCCCCTAGCTATAGCCGAACTACTTGATGACACACTGCGCATTTGCATTGTATTTATCAGCATCAATGAGTGCCAGGGAAACGTGTTAGTCCATGCTCGCGATAACTATCCCAGTTTTGCGTTTTTGGCAGCACAACTGGTGACGGATTTTGCCGGTTTCTCCTTCGCGGGTCACGTAACACTTGCCATCGACCGGCAGTTTGTTCATCGTCGTCCCTCGAATCCTGGCGGTCAGAATCTTGAATCAATAATAGGCCTCGTTCGTCTTGACATCTTGCCGCTTTGTAATTCTCTCACAGAGTAAAACCAATCTCCGCGCAGATAGATTGATTTGTTTGGGGATGATATCGTACTACCCTTGTGCAGAGAGCTGAGAGAACACATTCACAGTGGCTTACTTATGCCGTACACTTAATACGGTACAGTGAGTTGGAAAATCTATCCGCATGTCAGATGATTTGAGGAAACCTGCAAGAACAGGGTTGCCTTCGTTTTCAAGTTCATCCTTTGAATTTCTTCGACTCGAGGGGATTTCCATGTGGTCAACGTCCAACAATCCATAACGACTGCAACAGCCACGTTTGGGTTTGTTTTCCATGGGTTTTTGTTTAATTATTTCGTCCCAGGAAAGCACTCCGTCTCGGGGATATGCATTAAACATTGCCAATAAAGAATAGCCGTCCCATTTTTGAATTGGCCGTCTCAATGTCACACACTGAGGTTGGCCGTCTCAAGGATGGTGAGACGCATTGCTGGCTAAACCTATGGTTCCAATGTGCATGTTTCACCAAAATCGGGAAAAGTAAATGCAAGATTCGAATTGACTTGACATTTATGAGTTACCATCTCCCAGATTTTGGTGAAACATGCACATTGGAACAGTGAATGTTGAAACTCAAAGTATACACACCTTAAGCTTCAATCAAGCATTGCAAAGTGCATACAAAGTTTGAAATATATGTAGGCCTATTAAGGCAGTGTGACGTCACTGGACCTAGATATGATTGTAACAGACGACCATAGAATACCATGCTTTATTTGCAGTTTGCCCTTTGTAATAAAATCGTAAAAAATTACAATATTTTGCAACACTGTTTGCAATGGTCTTTCATTTGATGAAAACTTTACTTGAGGGTTTACGATCACTTTAAAACAGGTTTTGTCTTATATGTAGGACATACATAATGTTTTGGACAAATCCCACACACTGTATAACATCCAGTATTGAACATGTGAAATTAAAAGGCATCATAACACTCTTTGTCATGTGTAGACCTACTTGACTCCATCCTTCGAACAATACTGACTATTAAAAGGGCCTAGAGAGAGAGAGCTGACATGAAACACAGATACATTGTATCATGTTTAGCATTTGTGTCAATCAGACTAGAGATTGGAGGATCTCTGTAAAATATTTGGAGTTGCTAATTTCAAGACATTAAAGATTTTCCTTTTAAAGGATGCAGTCTTCCTTTAGGAAAATGTATAATATTTCAGTTTTTACCCCTCGGCCAACTTTGGCCTAGGGGTATTGTCGTCATCATGTACGGCTGTCCGTCCGTCCGTTACCGCGATATCTACAGAACCGTTTCATGCATGGCAACCAAACTTGTTACATCTATTTATCTTCACGTAAATCAGAAGCCTATCGAAAATGCGTCATCTCGGACAATATTTTGCAGAGTTATGCCCCTTTTTACAAATAAAAATCCATTTATGATTTGTTATTGTGATAATTTCAGAACCGTTCCATATACAACATCCTAACGTGATACAGTTGTTTCTCTTGACTTGAACTAGATGCCTATCGAAAATGAGTCGTGTCAGGAAGTATTTTGCAGAGTTATGCCCCTTGTCTAATAAAATCCACTAATTCCTATGTTAAGTTTGCATATAATTTCTAGATCATGTTTGTATACTATCACATTTATTTATTGATTGGATGACTGATTTATTCTCTTACACAATGCGAAGAATGCCTGCAAATCTGTTTTGAAAATGACACTAGATGCCTATCGAAAATGAGTCGTGTCAGAAAGTATTTTGCAGAGTTATGCCCCTTGTCCAACAAAATCCACTAATTCCTATGTTAAGTTTACATATTATTTCTATATCATGTTAGTATACTATCACATTTATTTATTGATTGGATGACTGATTTATTGATTTATTCTCTTAGACAATGCGAAGAATGCTTGCAAATCTGTTTTATCAGTAATTATAATAAACAAAATTTATTCACAACATGATTTGTAGTTTTACTTTTTTGTTTTGCTAACAAGCTAAACTAACAACACTTTTTAGTTGCCACACGTCATTTTATATTCCCACCGCTTAAATGTTTCCCCAAATTTGGCTCTCTTCTAATGATTTCCATTTCAGCAATTTTAGTTGTGTTTATCAAGATATGACAAACGTATATCTATAGTGTATGTATTTATTCCAGAAACAAATTAATTTAAGGGGAGAAAAACTTTTTTTTTTTTCAAAGAAAGTACACTTACAATACCAGGGGTAAATATTTCTTCCCACAAGCCAATCAATTGGTAGACACACCCTTACATTATAATAGCTGGGGTTCAGAGCCGAGGGGTTTCGATAGCGCAGCTTCATGTCTTAAAATGTGGATCAGCGATCCAATATGTTATCATCTGTACACTTATGTGGATGACTAGTTCACAATTGATGTATGTACACAGGTTATCATGATTATTGTATTGATCACATTCATACATGTTGTAGATTTGAAGCGGACAATGGCAGTTCTGTTGGAGTCAATTATAGACCGACTGAATCGTTTGGAATACAGGGTGAGTGGGGTGATCAACGGAACGATAGCCATAGGGAACAACATAACCAACCAATCAACACAGAGGTTTACTGGCAGAGAGAAAATGGATGCTAAAGGTACTGAAATGAAAGTTTGATATATGCACACATGTACATGATGTATGTCAGTCTGACAGTATGATATTGTTTGCCCCTCAGTCCCCCATGTTAGCCATTCCCCCTGGGCACGGTCTTGTAATCACCATGTATCTAGTCCATATTTATTGTTTTATTTTCATGTTTTGTTACCAATGTTTAAAGAGCAGCATTTGGAACAAGAATGAAGATAAGATTTACAGCCCAATTAGGGAAAAGGTATAGGTGAATATTTGTTCTCAATATGTATTCCTCGGTTCCAGGTAAAATTTTTGTTTTCCTAGAAATGCACAACAAGCGGACAGTCATTGTTGCAACCTGGGTTGTCACACTCATGACGAAAATTACTGTTATGGATTTTATAAATTAATGTGTCGGATGCATGTGGACTATGAACTAAAAACGGAAATAACATGTTCCATTCAGGTCTTGCATTTTGATGGGGCCCCGTGAAGTTACTTTTTGCGGGGCCTGGTAAAAAGTATTTGCTGATAATATAGTTCAATTGAAATCAGCCCCGCTGAGAGCAAATCCGCCCTGTGAAAGGCCAATACCAGGCCTATTCAATCAGCCTGGTGAGATTTCTAGAATGCAAGGCCTGCCATCATGAGAAATATTGATGTAGATGAAACTCCCGTGTTTGACAGTCTTGTGCGTGATCATCTAAATTTATTCAAATTAGCCGATCTTTATGCAAATCTACTCTTAAAATATGGCATGAATGAAACAGCACATTAGTTGTTCCAGCACTAATAATAAAAACTGATAAATAATAATTGGCTTCAATATACTTATACGTCCGCAAAAGACGTCTCTCATTATGTATCCTCTAACACACAAACAAATTTTGTTAATGACTTCCTTATTTTGGGGTTACAGTGACCTGGACATATGAAGTTGATCTAAATTTTGGCACATGAGACATCGTCCCCTTACGGATTCCGTGATTTTTGGGGTCACAGTGGCCTTGACCTAAATTTGGTATGTGACACATCTTCACTCCCTAATATATCTAGTGACACCAATTTTTTTTTAGAATTTCCAGATCTTGGGGTCACAATGACTTTGACTTTTGACCTCAATTTTGGTACATGACACAATGTCTATCCCTAATTTATTTACTGACACAAAACATTGGGATTTTTAAGGAGTGCTAATGGTAACCACTCAACAGATTACCATGAACCTATTGCATAATTGTTAACCTATTGTCATATTATTTAGTCAAAATTATGGGAACCTGAAAATAGGTTACCACTATTTTTCATTTGGCAACCTGAAAACAGGTTACCACCTTAAATTGAGGCCTGTTTTCTGATTGGAATCACAGTGACCTTGACCTTTACCTTCATCTCAGTTTTGGTATGGGACACATCTTTTCCTTCATATGAATCCACTCACAAAAAATTGCAACTGTGGATAGAAAACAGTCCTAAATGGAGACCGGACATGAATGTTTCAATGATTCTCTCATTTTTATGCAAGTGACCTTTGACCTCTGCCCTCGACCTTTATTTTGGTACGTGATATCTCGTCCGTCCCAGGGTATCCACTCACAAAAACTTGGAAACTGTAGATAGAATCTGTCACAGGTATAGATCGGACATGGACGGACGGATAGATGAACATCGCCATCACATAATCGTCTAAATCCTTGGTAGGTAAAGTTGTATATCGTATAAACTGAATAGCTTGACATCATATTGAGTTAATTCCATGAACATATACAAATTATATGCAAATTAGCTAAAAAATATTGCAAAAGGCCTGAAGCCTGATTACGTTTTACCCCACTTCTATACCATGATGCAATTTAGGCCCCCAACATCCATGACAATTAAACAGCAGGTGGTGACTGTAATACGGTTGAATTCGCCTGTCACCTCCCTCATGACATCAACTTAATTGCCAGGGCGAGGTCCCTGGACTGGCACACTTGGAAGAGCACGCTTTAATTTGGTGTATCCCAGCTGTTTAATACATATAGGACTTCACGCCTTGTGGCACATGTACTGTGTATTGACAAATTAATCAGTGTGTTCACGAACAAGCGATGCTAGATTTCAAGACACACTGTAAGTGATCACCTCTCATGCAAATCAATGAATGCACAATTAATCAGATATAATACGTCATCAGAGTTTAGGATAATTATCTCAGTTTTGATTGCATACTTGGAATGGACACACAATTTCCAACTCAGGCAATGAAATATTGTTAAGTTTAAAGTGGATTGAGTGGGCAAAAATAGCCCATTGTGATGAAATTGATCTGAGAGTTTCTGCTTTCCCATGTACAGCAGTTCCCAGAAAATTAAATTCATAGGGATATCTTATCGGCTCGGCAACTTCCTAACCAATTTTCATTCAGTAAACAGTTTTATATTCTGAAGACCCTACTCTTTCATATTGTAATTTGCACCACAGTTTTCAATATTATCTTAAATTTATGAATGGCTTTTAAAATATTTACTCACTGCCATGAATCTGGATGTGGGTTTTTTTTTTTCAGTCACAAATGTGTCGCCACATATTTGGGGCTATAATCGATTAATAAATGCCAAATTAGAAATGGTTTGTATACTTAAGACCATACCTTGAGGAGATTTTTATACGCCCACCCAAAAGGCAGACATATAATGTGATGATGATTCCGTCTGTCTGTCCATTCATTTGTGTCCGACCTGTATCTGGGACAGTTTTCTATCTACAGATCAAATTTTTCCTGAGTTGGATACCTTAGGGGCGGACGATGTCTCACGTACAAAAATAGAGGTCAGGTCAATGGTCTCTGGTCGAAAAACCAGAAATTCATTGAACCCTTCGTATCCAGTCTATATCTGTGACTGTTTTCTATCCACATTTACAATTTTTCCGGAGTGGATACACTAGATGTAAGAGGAGACAATGTGTTACATACCAAAATTGAAGTCGAGGTCACTGTGACCTAAAAATCAGGAAATCATCCATCATTGACAGTTTTCTATTAACAGTTCTATCATTGGTGAGTGGATACACTGCGGGGGGAGGGGCGGGGAGAACATATGTCGTATAACAAAATGTAGGTCGAGGTCAAAGGTCACTCTGGCGTCCTGTTGCTTCAATTCACTTTGTTGAGAAGCAACAGGTACTTGATAATACAGTGTCTAGCACTGTAATTGCACTTGTCTTTATTGAACCAATGTAAACGTCCTGTCTGCGCTTAGTGCTGTCCTCAGTGTTAAGCTCGGCGCACACGAGAGATATCAGCTGAGCTAAACGGCCTCAATTGCCTGTCAGCTCAGGGGCTAGCTTTCGTGTGGTTTCAGCGCACACGGTGAGCAAAAGTTTCACGAAATTGATTTCAGTTCCAGCATAACGTCTTCATCGAGACAATTTTGAAGAGTTGTGCGTATGAATCATGTGAAAATAACATGCGATTCATTGACCGGTCCAATAAAACTGCTGAGCTGTTGGCTTGCGTTCGCCGCACACGCTGAGGATTTGGCCTCGCGAGGCGAAATTATCAAGCAAGTTTGATATTTTTCTCCCGGCCTCGCGAGGCCAAATACTCACAAAAAACTGCCCGCACACGAGAGCTAGCCCCTGAGCTGACAGGCAATTGAGGCCGTCAGCTCAGCTGATAGCTCTCGTGTGCGCCGGGCTTTATGTAGGGTTGATGGTACGTGTCTGGTTCCATGTTGCTTCAAAGATTTATTTATTGAAGAAACATGAATGCAACTTGGCTCAGTAGTGGTTCATAGTGATACATGTATGACTGAAATATTATTGAAAGCGACGTTAAATCCTACTCACTCACTTTTTTTGTGAGTGGATTCATTAGGGGAAAGTCACCTACCAAAATTTAGGTCAAGGTGAAAGGTCACTGTGATCCCAAAATCAGGAATCATTAACTGCTCCGCTGCTGCGGCCTGGGAGATTGGCCCCAACAGGGCGCGAAATGTTCACGTGTCCACCTGTCGCGGACACGTAGAATTTACCAGTGACAGGTAGGAAAAAATTCTACCTGTCGCTTGCAGGAATTCATAGGCGTTGATCTTTACTAGCGCCCGAAGCGAGAAAAACGTTGTTGTTGTTGTTAATCAATGTCAAAACTTTTGCTGAGAGCATGCCATGCTTAAGAGCTAAAAATAAATTTAGCCTCGTTATGCTTCGGCAAGCGTCGACGTTCGATTAGACCTCAACGCTCCAGATTTGCTTGCATTGCTGGAGAGACCATTGGAGATCGGCAGTCGCCGAGGTATATTTCAAGTCACGGATATTCTTCAGATCAATGGTCACGGTGAACAGATCGGGAACCCACGCTTGGATGTTAGACAAACGAGTAAAAGAAGGTTATCGACGGATGCCTGCCAAACTGTTACGCATTGCGGCAGCAAAGCTGACGAAGGAAAATGTGCTATGGTTTTACTGAAACATAATGCCATACTTTGTCAAAGTCTGCCAAAGAATTTCAATGTTACCATATCATTTAGTTTTTTTACAAACATTACAAACGTGAAGCTGATCTAGAGAATGTTTTCTGATAGCCTGACAGGGGCGCCACTGTAACCACATGAACCAGACAACATGAGGTTGTCTGTGTCGTGCTTCTCAATCACCGTACGTTCACCGATATATTCCGTCAATATAAAATGCTAATAACTTTATACATGTATGACAGTGTGCTTCCATCATCGTGCCTGATAATGTCACATTTCCAAAAACAAATTGGAAATGAAAATGAATGCTAGGCTACTGACAAGTGAAAGTAATTATTTGCCTAGCAATTATAAAAATTAATTAATGAATTATTTGTGATTCTGTCTACATGAGGTAATAAAAACATTTTGAAACTCAAGAAAGTGTGCGGGTGGGCATTACAAATATAATCCTCAGGAAAACAATGGATAGTTTTCTTATCAAACGCCCCGGTGCGTTCATCGTTTAAACATAAATCGATCAGCATATATAGAAATTTTGACAAAATTAGTGTGCAAGTAAGTTTTCGGTGGGACAGGTAGAAAAAAACCTTACCTGTCACATGTGACAGGTTGACTGAAAAAAACGTTTCATGCCCTGCCCCAATATAGACCACAGGGGGGGGGCCCGGGAGAGTGGCCAAACGTAATACTTTCGAAAAATGCGGTGGGCCCACCATTGTGGCCTGTCCGTCTGACCGCGTTTGAAACAATTGCTTTGATCAGCTTGTTGTCCAGAATACAAGTCGGGGATTAATCTTCATATGATAGACCAATACCAAACCTAAATAAAACAGTATGTTTGATTGGTCGGATGTATAATGATGTGTCCTGTATTTAAAGACACCTTTACGCGGGAAATCCCCATCCATTTCCTGGTGTCTAACTGATTCCGATTTAGACGACTCTGATTCATCACTTGATGATAGAAATGGACATCGGGTCACACGAAAAAAACATCATTCAAGGCAAAACTTGGATGAGAGTTGGCTAAATTTCGATCAACGTTTGACAGTTGTGCCAATTTTTTCTCAACACCCCGGTCCCGAAAATCTTCCCAATAATCTCACATGTTTGTGAAGATTAATGGGCGTTTCTGTGATTAGGTGTTACCGTTTGTGTGACATCCATGACAAAATGTCAACCTACTTTTTTCACAAAATATTTCTTTTCTATAGATTAACTGATTGTTGAGGTTCATCAATAAATTTGTTTAAAGATAATGCCTCACCCGATTCAAAAGAAATAATCTAGTTTTATCATGCCTGTTGAACTTGGTGTTGGATGAACGAAGACAGACAAAATGAAGTTTTATGCATTTTCCCTATGATTCCCAAACATATTTATTGGTCATTGCTTTCCTAGCCCAGAAGTTTCTCAAGTCTTAGAAATAAATATATCATTTAACTTGCTCTTGCTCCTTTAAATCATAATTATGTCCAGCATAAAATAATGTGTCGGACAAACGGAGACAGGAAAGTGGCCATAAAATGTCTAATTCCCTCTATTCCAGCATGAATTGATGCTAAAAGGTAGCTAGATGTGGAAAAATAAGTAAATACTTAAGAAAACTGTGTTCAAGTCTGTAATTGTTACTCACAAACGTTTAAACTGCCAAATAGTGTTGGACTAACAGAAGACAGACGTGTTGGACTAACATAAGACAGACAGTGTTGGACAAACAGAAGACGGACAGCATTATAATGGGAATTGCATCCTATATGAATGCCTCAGAATATTTTCAGCTAGATAATAATTCATATAAACTTGTTACATGAGATTTGCCACTGAGAAATTATGATAAAGGAAATCCATCTATTCCCCTGGTTCAACAAAAGTTGTCTTATATTAGTCCAACATGTCTGTCTTATGTTAGTCCAACATGTCTGTCTTCTGTTAGTCCAACCAACATAAATTGGCGATATTCTGTATTTTCATTGACAAAAAGATTGGTAATGTTTGTAAATGATTTGCAAATGGCAAAATTCATGTTCATGAATGCCAGATGATAAGTCAATTTGTCTCTCAACAGCTCGAACACTGTTTTATCTGAGCTTCAGGTGTCGCCTGTAACACAAATTTGGTTCGTCCAACACAAGGACAGACACACTTATTTTCAAGTCTGTGAGTTCTCAGGTTAACATTAACAAAGTATCACCCATAAGTGATGTCAATGGACAAAGGCATATGGCATTGAACACATTGTCATTATTGAGCCATGCAATATTTGGAGAATTAGACCACTTTGTAGTTGGACGAACATAGGACAGACAATATTAACTTGATTATTAAAATGTATTTTTTCTTCACCCCAAGTAAGGTAGATCAAATTTGACTCGCTTCAGTTACAAGTACAAGCATCATCAACACTTTGATGAAATTGGTAGTAATTTGTCCATCTGGTTCAACAGTTTTCCAGCATAAAGATGTCATGGCCAGAGAGGACAGACAATGTTAGTCCAACCAGAAACATTAAAGAAATCATATTTTTTTGATAAATGAGTTGATTTGAACATTAAATTGTACATATAAACATAGTCTTGGTATCAATTTTGTGTGATCACCACTAAACATTTATTCAACTGAATGTTTGATGGCAAATAACAGAATCAAAAGGTAGTATGGTAAAAGCATGTCACAGTCAAAATGCAAGAAAACAGCCCATTATGATTAGATTTTAATCTTTTTTAGTGATTAACTTTCACAACTGCCTCCCGTATTATAGAATGTATCTGAACAGTTGTCCAAGCAAGTTGTGGAACCATATTTATTGTTTTCTCCTCAAAATTTATAACACAAAAATCTGATGGAAATACGGCTTGCATTTACCCTAAATTTAATGGTAGCACCTTAGCAAAGAAACACCCTAATATATACAGGTGATGATTATTCACTTCACACTTCAGAGTATTTCTAATGTTTTGAATACCGCTAAATTGTGTGTCTTTTTTATTTATGATGATTATTATTGACTCACCTGTGTATACCTGTGATAATGCTCAACCTAGTCATATACAAAGCTGTTAAGAACTTGAGGATTATTCATGATTGACAAGTGGGTTTCTGGGAAAAACTCATCAAACACAGTTGACCTCTGTGAACAAACACTGATCAAGTGATAATAATAAATTTACCTGTGATTACCTGATATTCACAGTCATACCTGTATATAAATGTGTTATTATTTTGCTTTTGTTACCTTCTCCAGACAACATAGGTGGGCACTGATACCATTTAGCAGCAGAACAATAACAAGTGAAATTTTTCAAAATACCTTTTTTCAGTAAAATTCTGAAAAAAAGTCAGCAGTCCTCAATGTAGTATACAGCAGTAATATAGCATGCCTTAAGCCCGGCGCACACGAGAGATATCAGCTGAGCTAACGGCCTCAATTGCCTGTCAGCTCAGGGGCTAGCTCTCATGTGGTTTCAGCGCACACGTTGAGCAAAAGTTTCACGAAATTGATTTCAATTCCCGCATAACGTCTTCTTCAAGACAATTTTGAAGAGTCGTGCGTATAAATCGTGTGAAAATAACATGCGATTCATTGGCCGGTCCAGCAAAACTGCTAAGCGATTGACTTGCGTTCGCCGCACACGCTGAGGATTTGGCCTCGCGAGGCGAAATTATCAAACAAGTTTGATATTTTTCTTCCGACCTCGCGAGGCCAAAAACTCACCAAAAACTGTCCGCACACGAGAGCTAGCCCCTGAGCTGACTGGCAATTGAGGCCGTCAGCTCAGCTGATAGCTCTCGTGTGCGCCGGGCTTAACAGACAGCAAATGGGAATTTCCAGCAGCGTAACAGTAGTTAAGGTGGCTCACTACATTTTCTCAGAAGTCCACAAATTTTATTTAAAATGTTCGAAGGCTCTATTGTTAATATTGACCAGCGACTGCTGACAGGCAGTGTATCGACATCACTGTCTGTCCTTCTGTTAGCAGAGGGTTACCATTGGCAATATCATACAACGCTTATCTGCATTTTAACCTGCAGCCATGTAAAAATGTGAGAAAACAAATAATAAACTTAAAAGCTGTACAGACGTATTTATAAGCTTTGCTTACTTCGCTCCCCCATGTCTCGAAATAAACTACTTAAACCAAAGCTGTACAAACATGTAAACCATTTGGCTATTTTGGCAACAAAATTCTATCAGCTGTTTTAAAAAATTACCCTCTAAAATCAATGAAATTTCCCAGAAATAATGGATTATCTGTAGGATTTTGAACCATTTATCAATACCCTGTTGTAATATATTTGATCATGCCCTGACCTGATATTGCAAACTTTCACTTGCTGTGATTTAATTATTAGAGGGATTACTGTAACCCTTACATATATTCATCACACATAAATCATTATTGAAGGGATTACTGTAGTCCTCAGATACATTCATCACTCATAAATCATTATTGAAGGGATTACTGTAGTCCTCAGATACATTCATCACTCATAAATCATTATTGAAGGGATTACTGTAGTCCTTACATATATTCATCACACATAAATCATTATTAGGGGGATTACTGTAGCCCTTACATGTACATTTATTATGCTCCCCCCTAATTAGAGGGGGGCATATAGCAATCGCTTTGTCCAGCCATCCGTCCGTCTGTCATACCGTCTGTTCGTCCGAATTTCTTGTCCGCGCAATATCTCGGTTAATATTTGATTGACAGGATTGAAACTTGCATGGAATGTGGCCAGTGCCTCGTAGTTGTGCAGCGTAGAGTTTTCTTCCGAGTTCCGGTTTAATTTTCAAGAGTTATGGCCCTTTTTCCGAAATCTCTGTGAATGGGACTTGTCCGGGCTGGATCTTGGGTAATATTGTATAGACAAGTATGAAATTTACATGATATGTGTTCAGTGCCCCACAGTTGTGCAGCGTAAAGTTTCTCCCGGTTTCGCTTATATTTTCATGAGTTATGGCCCTTTGTTCCTGAAATCTCCATGAGTTGGGACTTGTCCGGGCTGAATCTAAGTTAATATTGTATGGACAATTATGAAATTTGCAAGATATGTCGTCAGTACACTGTAGTTGTGCAGCGTGAGTTTCTCTATGTTTTGCGTATAGTTTCAAGAGTTATGACCCTTTGTTCCTCAAATCTTTGTGAATTTGGACTTGTCCGGGCTGGATCATGGTTAATATTGTATGGACAAGTATGAAATTTGGATGGTATGTGGTCAGTGCCCCACAGTTTTGCAGCGTAAAGTTTCTCCCCGTTTTGCGTCTATTTTCAAGAGTTATGGCTCTTTGTTCCTGAAATCTCCATGAATTGGACTTGTCCTGGCTGGATCTCGGTTAATAAAGTATGGATAATTATGAAATTTGCCGGATATGTTGTCAGTGCCCTGTAGTTGTGCAGCATGAAGTTTCTCCGCGTTTTGCTTATATTTTCAAGAGTTATGACCCTCTTTTCTTCAAATCTTTGTCTTGGTGAATTGGGACTTGTCCGGGCTGGACCTCGGTTAATATTGTATGGTCAGACAATTATGAAAATTTGCAGTGCCCTGTAGTTGTGCAGCGTGAATTTTTTCCGCATTTCGCATATATTTTCAAGAGTTAGGCCCTTTTTTCTTCAAATCTTTGTGAATTGGGACTTGTCTGGGTTGGATCTCGGTTAATATTGTATGGACAAGTATGAAATTTGCATGATATGTGGTCAATGCCTCATTTTTGTGCAGCGTGAAGTTTCTCTGCTTTCGGTTATATTTTTCAGAGTTATTATCCTTTGTTTATCAAACCTGAGTGGATAGGATATATTTATTTGTCCAGGCTGGATCTCAATCCATAACCGATTTTATGGCAAGCCGTTTTGGTATTTATTGATATCAAAAATTCTTTTTTTCAAAAATAGTATTTTTGGGCAAGTGACGTTTGAAGCTCTTTTGTGCACACATGCATTATGATTTTTTTTATATTTTTCTACCCCATCTCCCTTCATATTGGTCATTTCAAGTATGTTTTTATTTCAAGTGCGGTTTTCAAGGGAGGTCCGACCACACTTGAACTCAAGTGCGATTTCAGGTTCAAGTGAACTTTCATGAAAAGCAAAAACTCAAGTCAAGTGAGGTTTTCAAGTGTACCGGTACTTGAACTTTCAAGTGTGAAAATTACCTAAAGTGAGATTTATGAAATTGGCCTTAGGCCCTTTATTCCCAGGCTTGATAGTAATTCAATTCTGGATGGCTATAATATGTACTGTTTATCTGTTTCACAGATCTGATAATGGGAAAAGTGGAACAGTGTGTTCTCAGTAAGGAGGATAAACAGAACTTTCCAAACTGTGAGGGCAAAATCATGGTGAGATACATGTAGTCATTTGTTTTATTTTAAGAGTTTTGTTTTGATATCTTATTGTCTGAGTTCTATACAAGGATAAAAGTACCTAGGGTAAGCAATCCATATATTCGATTTCCAGATATGCTTTTCAGAGTTCCCGAAATGATGGGTGGTCGTACAAATTAGATCGTAGGTCATGGAGCAAATAATGCTGAGAAATTCATCTCAGTAGATAACATTAGATCGCGGATGCTGGAAAAGCATGTATTAATAAGATTCATCATTTATCGTTGTGCACACCGCAGGTCATGGTAAGAATAGGCCTCAGCTCCTCAGACACCTTGTCGTAACAGGCGACTAACTGAGGCACCCGTGGGGTTTCCGGGTGTGAAAAGGAATAGGACCCCACCCGTGTGGTTCCTGGGTGTGAAAAGGAATAGGACCCAACGTTGTGATATGACTGAAATATAGTTGAAACCGACGTTAAATCATATTCACTCACTCACTCACTCACTTTTACTATGCCCCCCCCCCCAACCCTCCCCTCCCCCCTCTAAATAGACAGACATATATCCCTATGGCCTGCACTACCACCCGGCGTTTTAATTAGTGGCATATCTTCCATTCCATGTTCATAATTGATAAATATGCTTTGACCCTATAGTCACCGCAGTACACCGTCCACCTACATTCCAGCAAAAATTGGATTGATCATTCAAAGAGGGCCTTCTCCGGTTAGTTTCGAACCTTCACAGGTTTTGAGTTCTCCCGCATGATACAAACTGATAAGACAGTATCGTTACATACCGGATATTTCATCTACACTAGGTACATGTAGCTAGGTAGTTAAGATAATCTGTAAAATTTGAACCCATATTAGTCCCTATCACAATTTTCAGCAAAATAGGAGCTGCTGTCATGTGGAGTTTGCTGAGTGCTATATTGCCCGCTCTGTCTTTCACCTGTGACATCACAGGTCACTCTCGCTGAGAGAATTTTGGCTGGTAAACTTTGAGCTCAAGTTTATTAAAGATGGGACACAACATTGCCAAACTGTTTTTGCTATAATAAAAAAAAAAGGCAAGGCTTTGATGTAAAACCTCCCATTGAAAAGGTAATAATATCCTGGACAAAAGACTGACAATACAACTTGCAGCAGATCTTTTGTCAATTATATTTCTTGAGTCTTACACCAAATCGTTGCCAAAAAACCCCTTATTACATGTATTACTACAAATTTCAATTCTTTTC